>WAAB01012085.1:74639-147610 GCA_013389865.1 Piaya cayana | reverse complement strand
ACCTTGTTGCTCTCTACAACTCTCTGAAAGGAGGTTGTGGAGAGGAGGGTGCTGGCCTCTTCTCCCAAGTGACAGTGGACAGGACAAGAGGGAATGGCCTCAAGCTCCTCCAGGGGAGATTCAGGCTTGACATAAGGAAAATATTTTTCACTGAAAGGGTCATTAGGCACTGGAATATGCTGCCCAGGGAGGTGGTTGAGTCACCTTCCCTGGAGGTGTTTAAGGTGCATGTGGATGAGGTACTGAGGGACATGGATTAGAGATTGGTGGGCATGGTTGGACTCGATGATCTGGTGGGTCTCTTCCAACCTGATGATTCCGTGATTCTATGATTCTATGCCTTGCAGGAGGGTGAAGCAGGAATGCGGCCAGGGGAGACCTGCCAAACACCTCTTTAGCTTGCAGGGGATGATTCTGAAATAACGAAGTCTCACTGGCACACTACTCTGTTACCTGTGCCCCTGCCTGCTCCAGGGCGTGAAAGCAGAGGGACGAGTTTTGGCTGAGAGCAGAGGAGGGCTGGCTAGTGAGCATCACTGCCTGCCACCAACTGGTCCCATGTAGAGGAGCACCAGATTCTGTGCTGTGCTCTGCACTACACCAGCCTGCCTGAGCATGGATTTCATGGGGATAAAACCTGCGTTTCTTGCCTGGTTTCCTAGGCATGCTAAAGCCCTGCTCTTTATGGGGACATGTGCCTGGGCATGGAGTTGTTTGGGCAACAAGATCCACTCCAGAAGCAGGTTGCCCTCCTTGGATCATCCAGAGGTATCAGGGTGGCTTTGTCAGGGAATCTGGAATAGATGTCCTGGTAGCAGGAGCCATGCAAGAGCAGGTTGGACCTATCAGTGGGTTCAGGTGCAAGATGACATGTGTGGCTGGGGGAAGGGATGCTGGCCTGAGGGTGCAGGTGAGTGAATGAACCCCCACTAACAAATCCAAGATAGCCTTTGAACAGCAAGGCCCTGGCTCCAGAGCTATCAAAGGGATTAACCTGTGAATGAAACTGGCCCGGTGCCTTTCTGGGGTCTTCAGCCAGCAGCTGGATCCCACCCAATCACCTGCATGCCTGACCGTGCTCAGAGCCCCAACTGACATTGGGAAAACCCCCATCCATGGGTAGCAACAGGTAGGGGGCTCCCTGCCTGCCTTCGTGCTGTCACTAACCCAGCAAAACAGGGTTGGGACAGGTGATAGAGAAATCTTTTTCCCTGAGCACTAACACCTGTGATGGTTTACAGCCCTCTGTGGTGAAGAGAGAGTCCCTCCCATCCTACCCTCATGATGTTTCTCAATGAGGTGCCAGCAGTGAGAGCCCAGGAGCTGCTCCTGGGCTGAGTGCTGGGGGAGATGATGCACCCAGGAGCCAAGAGCAGCCCTGATGGCCACTGAGATGCTCCCTGGTGCACCCATGGGTTCGGTGCTGCAGAGCACGCCTGGGCTCTCTTGGCATTACACGGTGGGGTGATGGCACCGTCTCACCCAAGCGAGGAATTCAAATGCATTGATGCCTTGAATTAAAATAAGGCTGGCAGAAGAGCTGGCTGCAATCATGAGCCTCACTCACCTGCATTCAAAGCAAAAGTGCCACATTTTTTCCTGCACTTATGGTGGTGACATGCAAGTCACACTGCTGTCAGTCATCTCAACCTCATGCTTATGAATTGAGGAGAGCCACGATGTGCTGGAAGCCGGTTCAAAGCCACCCACATCAAAAACCTCCTCTGAGGCCTTTGCTATTTTTCCTTTGGCATTTTGGAGGTTAGTTTCATTTTCACTAACGAACTGGGGCAGCGGGATTTCTTGTCAGTAGTGGAACACTGAGGTTGCAAATGTGGTGAGCGTGGGCTGAGAGCTGCATGGGGTCTTTCCTCTTTTTTTTGCTGACTTTGATGAGTAAAATGATGACTGTGTTTCGGTTGTCATTACACTTGATAATGATGAACAAGGAGATAAGTCATTTACCAGTATCAGGGATGAACAATGACTGATGGGACGCTAAGATAGCTGCATTAATGGCCCTGGAGTACAGGTTGGCAGGAGCAAGGGAAAGCAGAGGAAACTGCCAGCTTTTTGGCTCTAGTCCTTGGTACGTGTCATTGCTCAGTTCAAAATGTACTTGGAAAGTAGCCCAGCCTATATGTAATTTCTATACTCAACTCCTAAGTGCAGTAAACTGTTGCCCAACCAGAGTCTTTATTTGTCCTCTGCAGTGAGCTGAGATGCTTAACTTACGTTAGGAAAAAAAGGTGACTTATTTACAAATAATATTTATTTTTATATAATTTATTTATTTATATCACAGAATCACTAGGTTGGAAAAGACCCACTGGATCATCAAGTCCAACCATTCCTATGAATATAAATACAATATTTATTTCAACAGGACAAGAGGGAATGGCCTCAAACTCCTCCAGGGGAGGTTCAGGCTTGACATTAGGAAATTATTTTTCACGGAAAGTGTCACTGGGGACTGTAACAGGCTGCCCAAGGAGGTTGTTGAGTCACCTTCCCTGGAGGTGTTTAAAAGGCGGGTGGATGAGGTGCTGAGGGGCATGGTCTGGTGATTGGTAGGAATGATTGGACTTGATGATCCAGTGGGTCCTTTCCAACCTAGTGATTCTGTGAAACTGAGATCCACTGGACAACAAAACTACTTCTGAAATACTTCCCAGTGGCATGCATCTTGGGGTGGGCTGGTGGTGGATGGGCAGCATGTCTGTCTTGGTAAGCAAGGAGTTGGATTTATGGGGGCCAGCCTCAGAAACTACTGTTGTGAAGCAGAACTCCAGGCCTCTTCCTGCACTTCGTGTTTTTGGAGATGAGGTGTTTCCATCCCCTGGCTCATATCACATAGCCTTGCATTTTAATTCCAAGGCTGGTGCTAACAGTGTTTGGGCAGTCCCAGAGTGTGAAAGAGTCAGCAGCTGGGACACGTTGTGTGCTATGGGACTCTCCCTGCCACATTCACATCCATGTGCACAGCTTCTTCTGAGCTTTTGAAATCCAGACAGCCTGGTTTTTCAGCCTTAGTGGTGGAGGGGGGTCTCCAGTGGTAGCTGGAGAAGCTGCATCTTCTCCAGATACCCCAGAAAAAAAGTGTCTCTAGAGCTCTACAGGTGCTGCAGCAGTTTTAGCTTGAGGCACTTTCTCCCAAATCTCCCTATGGGCAAGGATTGATGTCGTGTGCTGTTGACCCTGTCTCTGCTCCACACCCCACTGACCTGGGCCATCCCAGACACAGCACAACATGACCTCAACTGGTCATTGGGCCAGCATTTGTGTCCACATGTGTGTGTATCTCCAACTAACCAAGCCAACCTCATCCTTGTTTTTGCCATACTGAACTCAACCATGCCGTGTGAATCCTTACCAGGATTTCCTTGCTATATTTTGGGCATAATGCATGCACAAAACACCCTTGTGTTGCTCCCTGCAGCAGTGTGAGTGATACAACTTACAAAGGTAGGCGTGTATTTGTCTAAGTGTTGTTTTGTCCTCCCCCTAGTTAACCTGTGAATATCTGAGCTAACAGCCCTCTGGACAAGTATGCTCTTTGCATCCTGCACAGCTACTGCAGGACATTTGGGAAGATATGACCCACAGCCATAATCAATTGTTTGATAACTCTGGGGAAAAAGCTGTCAGGCAGGCAGGGATCAGAGCAGGGAGTTAGCTACCTGATAGTCTCGATCCATAGAATCATAGAGTAGAATCATGGAATCACTGGGTTGGAAAAGACCCATCAGATCATCAAGTCCAACCATTCCCATCAATCACTAAACCATGTCCCTCAGTGCCTCATCCACCTGTCCCTTAAACACCCCCAGGGAAGGTGACTCAATCACCTCCCTGGGCAGCCTGTTACAATGCCCAATGACACTTTCTGTGAAATTTNGAGGTGCAGTCTCACTAGTGCAAGCCAGCTCCCTCCTCTCCACAACCTCCTTTTAGGTAGTTGTAGTGAGCAATAAATCCAGCCACAACATTCATGAACTCCATGGGAAAGTGAACAGAGGCCAGTCACTCATGACCTTGCTGGGTCACCCATCCCCATCACCAGCTGCTGTCTGGTCTTCCTCCACTTAAAGCTCCCTGCAGCTCTGGACTTGGGTTCTCACAGGCGACAGCTCTGAAGAGCTGGTACCCTGCACTTGTAGAATGAAGAGCTGCATCCCATCCTGAGGAGCTCAACTGGACCTCAGCAACCAGCTGACTGCCCTCCCTGCCCAGGCCTCTCATGCAGAGCTGGCTGCAGGGTGAAGGGTGAGGGGCTCCACCTGAGGTTGCCCAGTGAGTCTGGAACAATGATACGACTGGCAGCACTGGCAATACCTGCAGTCGGTATTGGCAGGAATGCCCCAAAAATTGTTGTATCACCCCTTCCTGCACAGGCTGACAGGAAAACAATCCAGGATGGTTGGAAGTGAAGCACCTCATGAAAGAAACTGGCAGCACAGACCTCACCCAGATCAGGGCAGACCAAGTCACTAGACTTGGCTTTTGTATCTGCAGCTAAAGAGCATGTTGCCGTTCTTATCTTGGCAGACCTTTCAGCGCTTCAGTATTGGAAAATGGACTTTTCTTGAGAGTAATAGAAATTCACAGAACATGATAACATGGTTTCCAATGAGGCACTGAACATGCTGTGGTCTCAGGTAGCAGTGTCCATAGGCAAAGGTTTCTTCCTGGCCAGTGGTGAAACTCCATTCCCCTGGGACAGTTGTTGCCCCGACAACAGCTATTCACCTCATCATCTCCTCTTCTCCAGCTCATTCGATATTGCTGGGTCTGAAGTGGGTGGTGCACAGGAGCACGGCAGGGCCCATCCTCACGGCAGCTGCCCTCTGCTCTCTACCCTGGCTTGTCACAGTTCCTAAACCAAGAAGGGGACCTGGGCTATGGCCTTCAAAGCACCACACCAGAAAGGCACTGAAGTTCTAAACAGCTGTTTAGAGCCTAGGTGTGAGGAACTGTTTGACATATACATCCCTCCCCACAGAGTGGTCTCTGATGTGTGGAACAGAGCATCCTCAGGCAAGACTGCCCCAGGGACGGGGAGCTATCACAGCCACCCACAGCAGTCGTTCCTAAGCCTTGCTTTTTCTAACCCACATTCATACTTAAGACCAATTAAGTAGATGAAACCTTAAAATCCCATCTAACATGCTTCTGCCTGAGCACAAAACCTGGTGCATTGGCATATCATAGTCCTGGAGGGCTTCCAGCTGCTGCCTGGTGACTGGTGCTAAAACCCTGTATAGACAGAGTCAGAGGAGAATGGAGCCTTGAACATCGCTCACACCTTGATGTGTGAAAATACTGGGAGGAAGTCCGACTTTCTCTATGGCAATTTCTAAACAGAATATAAGACAGGCAGGGCTGAATAATCCATGTGCTGTGAATGAATTGCCTGACTCAGTTGTTTGCCAAGGCCTGTCCTGGAGTTGGCAGTGCCGGCTAGTGACCTGACTGGCCACAGCTCCTTGCTGAAAGGGCCCGCATGGCAGAGCTGTGCCAGCTGAGATTTGTCCTCATGCCCTGGAACAGCGGCCTGATGAGGCTGAAGCTACCCAAATGTGGTGACCCTGATTGCCTACTGGTGATGTCCTATCCAAAAAGAAGAGAGTCTAGCAATGGCATGGTGTGCCAGATGCCACTTGAATGCTCTCCTTAATGTGCACTGAGCACAAATTGACTAGCTGATGCCACACCAAGGACTTCTTGGGCCCCTGAGCTATTTCTTGTGGGGCAAGCACAGCTCCCAGAGGTGGGAACCCATTAATCAAGGAGACTTCTGGACACTTGTAGAGTAAGATTGTTTTTTTCATGGCATAACAGTGTGTAAAGCCATTCCTCAGCTGCTGGGACTGTGTGTGTGAGAGAAGGAAGGAGCTGCCAGAAGGGCCCATCCTGCTTGTTCCTTGTTCTTGCTTCCCTGAATGCTTCATGCTTTTCTGTGTCACTGGAAGATAATGTTAAACTGTCCCCATTGCAGCATCCCCATCTGTAAAAACGGGAGCTGATACTTTCCCATTAACGCGGGGCCCAGTGAGGGTAACTCCTGATGACTGTAAAGTGCCTCGGAGACAGCAACTGTAATAAGCAGCCTAATAATTAGCAGTTACTTGATTACAAGCCTGGGTGGCTGGCAGTGGGACCTCACAGTAATATTTTGAATCTCTTTGTCTAGTACTTGCCCCTGAATGGAGAACTTGTGCTGGCATCTGGTGCAGGATTCGCAGCTTTTGATGGCAGCTGGGATCCAGGCTGTGACTCAGGTATTTTGTGCTCAAACTAGTCACCCCATTAGCCCCTGATTAATCATGCAAATTCAGCTCAAATGCTTCTACAAAGGTGTTTGCTGTCCTACCTCAGAGCAAACTGAATCACTCCTCTTTTAATACCTACCTTTTCTTTGATGGCCTCCCCCACATCAGATCTTACTTTCCTGCTACATCACCTGTCTTCTGAAAAAGTAATTATAGCAAGGAAGTCTTTGATGTTGTGGCAGAATGGCAAATATTGTTTATATTTTACCCAGCCTATTAAGCATGTAGCCACATCAAAGCCCTCATTTTCTTTGCCATAATATTTCTAAAGAAAACTGGTTGGGAATTACACACGGGTGAGCTAAACCACAGCCATTGCAGGGAGCTGGCCTTTGGCTCAATGCACACGGACATTTGGTTGTGAGCTCTTCCTTCCCTCCCCTCTTAGCCTTCCATCCAAGTTTGCTGTGACTGAGACAGATCATGCCTGTTACTAGACTGAAAGGTGTTTGCTAGACAGGTGTGTTTGGGGTAGAGCTACCTAATGCTTTCAGCAACAAGTAACATTTTTAGGTTGGCCATGGGAAAGGAAGAGTCCAAGCAAAGTGCCTGTGCCTGTGCTCTGACAGGCAAATAAAAGCCCAAACGGGTCTGCCCAGAGGAGGGACTGCAGCATCAGGCTGTCTGGAGCCACTCCAAAATCCTTTATCCCTATAATTTTTAGTGCTTTGGGGCTGTTTGTCTCCCATCAGGGAAGGTCTGGCAGCTGCCTCTGCCTTACACTGGGATTTTCCTTTTGACTGTGTGCTGCTCCCCTGAAATTAGCAGGGGCAGCTTTCACAAATGGATTTTATAAAGCATTATTTTAAAATGAATGCAGAGAATTCAGTCAATAAATGCCTGTGTGACAGCTGAATTGGTAAAGGTTCAGCTGTTGGGGAAGGGTAAGAAGGAAGCAGGGCAATGTGTGATGATACTAATTGTTACTAGAGGGGAAAGGGTTAATGGTTAAATAATTAATTGTTAAATGATGTACTGTTTTTTAGGGTTACCCATGGCAGGGAACAGGGCTGGTCATGTTTCTGCAGGCTTGCTAGACTGCCAGAAAACCTGGACATGAATTATCATACCCCCTTTTTCCTTGGTTTAGCTGTTACTCAGTCTTTGGGCTCTGTGGCTGTTTTCTTCCCTAACCGTAACGGTGAGCTTTGAAGAAATTGGGGAAAAATGTCCTGTGGGATCTGTGGTTAGAGGTCAACAGCTAGAAGAGAAGTCTGGGCGGAGTTGCTGAGGCCCCAACCCTGAGCACTGGAAAATTTTGCTGAGCCTCTGCTGGACTCCAGGGGTGCCTGCAGCAGCCACACAGGAGGAAGATGCTGTAGCTGGCCCTTCACTCACTGCCCATGGGTTGAACTCCTCCACTTTGGGTCAAGTGGTGCCTGGTTTTACCAGGCCAGATGCATCCCATGAGGCTGTGGATTTGGGTCTACGCTGCTCTTGACCTTTCCTGTTGCTTTGCCAGGTGTGATAGCAAGGTTCGCTGACGCTGAGCACCATGCATGGTTCAACCCCACGCTTTGGCAGTCTGTGTCCCCTGGTGGGGAGCTTGAGCCAAGCGGGCGTATCTTTTCTGTGGATGAGGAACGTGTCCCGTGCCACTATGATGATGTTATCTTTCAGCCTGAAACCTCCTTCCGGGTAAACGTCGACTCATCGCAGCAAGTGATTCATCTCCGCAGTATCTCTCTCATGGGCCAGGTAATGTGGGTATGATGAGGAACTGGCTCGCCACCTCCTTGCCGTGGCCTTAAAGTAGGGGAGGAGGGGAAGAACCAACCAGGGTTGGAGGAGTGGTGCTGCTTAAGGAGATGGGGCAGTCTCAGTGTTGCATCTTCATGGGCTGCTGTTGCTGGTCTCCATGATTTTTTGACTCTACCAGTTTGTTATCACCTCCTTCCCTGCAGTGTGGAAGAACAGGCTGTCTCACTATTCATATTAAAGTAAAAAAAAAAGAAAAGGCCGGTGTGCTTGGGTCATACCTCTGGCAAATGGCGTCTTTTCCGGCACCCAGGGGATGTCCCCTTTCCAGGCATGTGTCCACAACCAAACTGCCCAGGGACACTCTGAGGACACCTCCCTCCTGCTCCTGATCTTAGCATGGCCTTTGGCCCCCGTTATCACCTCCCAGCTTTGCTTTGCGACTGTGTTTTAACTGATTGGAGGGATAATTATAGAGATGCTGGCAGCCTTCTGTGCTTAAGCCTAGAAATAAGGTACACAAAGAGCCCTGTCCCTTGCTGATTGGAGGAGTGAAAGATCACAGGCGCTGAGGCAGTAAACACTCCTTCCAGGAGTGGGAGAATCCATGTCAGCAGCCATTTCACAAGTTAGTTATTATTTCTGCTGCTGCATTGCCTGGGATCTGCCATTTTGGGACCAGTCATTAGGTAACCAGTTTTTGAGTAATAACCTCAGTTGCTGTCCAGGCAAATGTAGGCAAGTCTGGACAAGGTAGGATCCCAGTGAAACTCACCTAGGGCGCACTTAGCCTTGGGGACACAGAGGTGGGATCACCCTCAGTGCTCAGAGTGATGCTGGTACCATTAATGTCCAGGGACCACCCCATGCCACATCATCCCCTGCAAATCCACCTTCCTCAGGACTGCAGCTGGCCATTCCCCAGGGTAGGGGCAGCTGCTGAGTGATGACATGGAAGGAGAAGATGCTTTTTATTTCTGTGATTATAGTGAATTTCATAAAACCTGACCTTATAAGCTACTTTGACCCTTTTTAGCTAGCCCATTCCTTTCTCTGTGTGGGGTACATTCATCCTGGGGCCTGAGAAATCCTCCTACTGTGCCGGGGCATGGAGAAGGCTCCTACAGGAGACAGTGGGTGAGGGACTTAGCAGCTTGGCAGGACAAGGCTGGTCAGTCCAGCTCAACCTTCAGTAATGCCGAACCCACTGAAATGCTTCACAGACTGAAAGAAAACACCTCAGATCCAGCTCCTTCCTCCCATACTTAAAAGCTGATGAATTTAATTCTCTGTTCCAGTAGAAAGAGAGGGAACAGGAAGGAAAAAAAAAAAAAGGCCAGACGTTGTATGTTTTCCTTGTGATCCTTTTTTAAAATTTAAATCTGGAGGAATTTTTTCTGTTGTCCCCATGGAAAAGCACCACTTGCAGCCATCAGACGTGGCACCGGGCATGCAGGCAGCACAGCCAGGTGCTTAGAGACAGAACTGGGACCTGGCTAGGGATACAGATCTGCTTTTCTGCTCTTCCCCATTCAGGAGCTCAGCAGCCCTGAGGCTTGGGCTGAGTACCTGCATGGCTCCTCGGCCCCACTGCAGTTTCACGGCAATGGCTCTATCCAGGTGACGGGCACTGGCTGTCCTGATAAGTCTGGCTGTGTCTGTGGGAACACCCTGGTGAGTCCTCCTGTTGTGATTTAGGGGGGTGCATTGCACGGCAGTTTGCGGGGCAGTGGAGGTGAGGGACTGACACTGCCTGGCTCTCCTTTAGGACGGTGACCGCATCTGTGCAGCCCTGCTTGAGGGGTCAGGGAGACAGTGCCCAGTGCTGACCTGCCAGAGCCCTTTGAAGCCCCACGGCCACTGCTGCGGGATCTGTGGTGAGTGGGAGCACGGCCTTATTCCTCCTCACTGCTACACTAGCTGCCCCTGCCCTTTCCCCCTGGCTCCTCAGGGGAAATTTAGGTGTAGGAGATGCTACTGGTCTAGGTGCTCATGGGCTGAAGTTGTGCTGAAGCAGGGCTCCCATCCACAGGTACCATCCATATCCCACATACAGTGCTCCCACGGCATGTTTCTGAAGTATCAATCCGTTTTTTTGGGAGCCTGTTCTAAGTTGCAGCCCTTTGTCCCTGCCTCTGGTTTATCCTATCAGGATGTCACAACTTGTCAAGCTAATAAGGCTCTGTTGAGTTTATGCAGTGGAAAACGCTCAGAGGAAATGCACCTTTCTCACTGTAATGTCAGCTTTCCAAGAGCAAATTTGTTTAATTCCATTTAAAATGAAAACATGCAGATTGACAGCATTCTCTCTGCAATGGGCACTTCTCCATTAATCTACCTGGAAGGTTGTTAAAGGGAATTCTTCATGCATAATTGTACCTAGACAATAAATATGTCATATCAAATTCATTAACACTGCACCATGTTTTTCTCTGATGTGGTCCTTAAAGCCTTTAGGACAATTTAATATTTCAACAAATACTTGCATTATTCCCAAGAAAAATACTTATCCCAGTAAATGCATTACAGGGAGTGCAGATGTCCCCTTTTCTCCACCTTTCTCCAAGCCAGGGTAGCATTGATGAATCACAGTTTTGCAGCTCCACATCCCAGCCGCAAGCAAAGCCTCCCAGGGGGTTAATGCAGGAGAAAGAACTCCAGAGGAAGCCTTTCCCTGGAATACGGTGGAAATTAAAAGCCTTTCACCAAACCCAGGTGAGAAAAGGACCAGCAAGGAAGTGATATAGGTTTCTTAGCACAGGCATGGTTGTGGTTGTACCTCTCCAGAACCCAGTTGCATGGAGATACCAGAGGGTCCCCAGTGCCTTTTGTGGCAGTCAGAGCTGTACTGCTGTGGCAGCAGTCTGTTCAGGGTCAGTGACAATGCCGTGTCTGTCTGGTTTTGGACTGCAGGAGTCACTCTTAGCTTGGATTTCACTCCTGATTTCGACCTGCAGAAGTACCGGGACAGACTGGTCCAAGATTTCCTGAGCCAGGTATGTCAGCCCATTGGATCAGTGGGGTCTAACAAAACTCCAAGCCATCAGCTGTGCCTGCTGGTGACTGGATGCTGGTGGGGTTCTCTTGGGGAGCATGTCATCCTAGGGGTGCAGGGGATTCAGTGTTGCTCCCTGACACACTGCAGAGCTCACCTTCCTCTTGGATGCACCAGCTTGCCTTGCCAGGGTGACTGGTTACCCATGACAGCCACATGCCACTCTCAGTGTGGGGCAGGAACAGCTGCCAGCATGCAGATGGGGAAGGATGCAGGAACCTTGCTGGAAACCCTGGTCTGGAAAACATTGTAGGTCAGCTGGGAAGTCAGGCTCAGATAACACAGGAGTCAGCCTGTGAGGCTGGGACCATGCAGACCTGCTGCAGCACATCCCATGGGATCCGGGAGATCATTCTGAATGCTGGGCAGCTTTTTATTCCCTTGTAGGTAAGCACTGGGTGGGTAATGGGCACTGATCAGAACTCATATGTGTGATCTACAAGGCATCATTCCACACTGCTGCTTGCCAGACATAGTGTGACATCCCACATCGTGGCTGGGGGCGGGAGGCGTGCTCCAAGTTACACCAGGAGGATCAATATGAGAGTATTGCTGTATTGATCCCAAGCTGAAAGCTTGCTGCCTGCCCTCTTTACAGCTGCACATGTCTTAATACTGTGTTTAATGAGTGTGCTACATGAAATTGCTTTCTTGGCATGCTCACCTCCTCAGGGGAACGCTCTGTGCTGGGTGCTGGTCCCCGTTTGGAAGGGAGGGGAGATATAAACTGCTCATTTGGGAAAGCCAATGGCACTTCAGTAATAGAGATGGCAGCCCTGTGACAGGCCTCACATGAGGATTTATAGGGAGGCCCTGCTGGTACATCCATCATGGATGTCTACAGAGGTGACTAATTTCTGCCTACCCCTCTCATGGGCTTTACATGTCAACTTGTGTTTTCAAAAGCCCAAGTATGCCGGCATGCAGATGGCCATATCCAAGGTGCACAAAGCACAGACCTTCCTGGGATTCATACCTCGAAGCTCCACTCCCCTTATCCAAATCGTTCTGATTGATGATGAGGTGGGTGCGCAGACCGGCACCACGGCGGAGCAGCTTGCGGCAGACATCATGGAGGACATCAAACAGCATGGTAAAGCCACCATCCTCCTTGGCAGCTTCACCCATGTGTGTCCCTAAACCCACTGCTCTCTGGAGTGACAGACACACACATCCCTGCTCTCACAGGAATCAAGGAGCAGCTTGGTTGAAGTTCCCCAAGTTGAACACTTCTAGGGTCCTTGTCCTTGTCAGTCTTGTCCTTCTGAAAGTGCACACTCAGCACTTATAATGATTTCAGTAGGGAACTTTGTTTACCCATTATTTTTGCCATTTTAATCATATTAGGACAGTGCTGTGGACAGACTACAGGATCAGCATTTTCAGGATTGTCAGGGACCTCTGGAGACAGTTCGCACTAAACCCCCTGCCAAAAGCAGGTTGCCCAGGGCTGTATCCAGCTGGATTTTGAGTCTCTTCAAGGATGGAAACTCCACAACATCTCTGGGCAACTGCATTTGACCACCTCTGCAGTAAAACATTTTTCTCATGTGTTGAAGTGGAATTTGGTATATTTCAGTTTGTGCCCATTGCCTCTTGCCCTGTCAGCAGGCACTGCTGAGAAAAGCTTGGCTCAGCACCCCAGCTGTGTTTCAACAGGGCAGAGTAGAGGGAAAAAAACCCACCTCCCTTCACCTACTGGCAATCCTCCTCCTCCTCATGCAGCCCATGTGTGCGCATGGTCCACTTGGTGCCCACCAGGACCTCCAGGTCACTCTCTGCAGAGCTGGTTTCCATCCAGAATGCTACATGTGAAAGCAACCATGTAAGCTGGCTGATGAGCACACAGGTTACAGCCGAGGGACCTGGTGGTTGTTGTGTGGGTAGCACACCCACATGGGCTTGTTCCACTTGAGACCATCCAGCTCTGCGTCCCATCCCCCATCCCCAGGGGGAGGGGATCAACCAAGCAGACAGTGCCAGAGGCAACTGCGGGCTCCTTCTGCCCTGGGGTGAGTTGGAGTGGTGTGTGGGTGTGTTGCCTCATCCTGTCCTCAACCCTGTTTCTTTCTGCCCTTTCCCAGGTGAAGCACTTGGCATTTCAAGTGGCCAAATGGAGGTGGCCACTGGCAGCGCTTCCAATGGGCAACTGGGCAGCCATGTAGCAAGCAGGACCGCAGCAGGGATAGTCATGGGGCTACTCTTTGTTTTCCTGTTGCTTGGAGGGATCTTCTTTCTCTACAGAAGGGGAAAGCTAAGGTAGGTACAAGTTTTCTGCTGACAGCATGATACCATAGTTCTGCCTGAGGGTAACCATCATCCTGAGGCTGTTCTTCCAGCCAACCTGGTGGCACAGAGGCACACAGGGCTGCCCAGATCTCCCATGGTGCTATACCCAACACTATTAGTGCATAGAATCACAGATGGATTTGGAATGGACCTCTGAAGATCATCCATTCCACAACCCCTGCTGAGGGTAGGGCCATCTTCGACTAGATCTGGTTGCTCAAAGCTCAAAGCCTCATCCAGCCTGACCATTAATACCCCCAACAATGAGACAGCCACAGCTTCTCTAACCAACATGTTCCAGTGTCTTATAACCCTCATACTAAAGAATGTCTTCCTTATATCACAATCTACCCTCTTTTAGTTTAAAGCTGCAGAGCTCCAACTGAGCTGCAGCACCAAGAAGCTCAGTTGGAGCTCTGCACAATCCGGTCGTTGTGCCCAGGGACATCTTGGGCTGGAGCACTGGGCTGAGAACAATGGCATGAGGTATAACAAGGCCAACTACCAGATGCTAGACTTGGGGCACAACAACCCTATGCAGCTACAGACTAGGAGAAGTCTGGCTGGAGAGCTGCCTGGAGGAGAAAGACCTGGGGGTGTTGATCAACAGTGACTGAACATGAGCCAGCAGTGTGNTGCCCTCTACAATTCCCTGAAAGGAGGTTGTGGAGAGGAGGATGCTGGCCTCTTCTCCCACATGACAGGGGACAGGAAAAGGGGTAATGGCCTCAAGCTCCACCAGGGGAGGTTCAGGCTTGACATAAGGAAAATATTCTTCACTGAAAGGGTCATTAGGCAATGGAAGGGTCTGCCCAGGGAGGTGTTTGAGTCACCTTCCCTGGAGGTGTTTAAAGCATGTGTGGATGAGGTACTGAGGGACATGGTTTAGTGATTGATAGGAATGGTTGGATTCGGTGATCTGGTGGGTCTTTTCCAACCTGATGATTCTATGATCTTTTGTTCTTTGTAACCATTAGTTGGCAACCATGCTAGAGGATGGAGGACTGAAGCTGCCAGCTGCTAAATAGAAATTCATCGAAGTAATTCAAAATACCTGTCCTGCTGCTTTTTAACCATGAAAGGGAATGGTAGCATCCAAAACCAAATGCAGCTTTTGGTGCAATAGTTGCTCACACTGCCTGGTGTGCAGGTCCCAGGGGAGACAGGGTGGAGTGCACAGAGCCTGATCACCCCACAGCTGGGAGCTGGTCAGAAATGCCTCTTCTCCATCACCTTTTCTGTTCCCAGGGCTCTGGCATCATGGCAAGTGTCCACAGCAGGTGCTTGGGGAATCTAACTCTGCCTCTTTATCATGCACACACCTTTGTGTGTAGGGCTTTGCAAGGTTTATTGGTGGTGTCTTTGTGCATGGGGCTGTCTAGAGAGCTGCTCACTCACTTGACTGTGGGCAAGTGGGGTGGTCCCTACATGTTTTATAACAGGGAGCAGGAACTGCTAAAAGTTGTGCATGCAAAGTGCACTGATGTCGTCCCAGGAATGCTGAGCACCCCAGAGCTCAGGCTGGCCATGTCACAGGCTCACAAGTCAGCTTCTCTCTTCCTTCCTGGTTCCTCTGCTGGGGCTTCCTCACTGCGCGGCAGTGGCTGTGACCAGAGATGCCTGCCCTGCTCCTCAGCGCGTGCTGACATGACATTTCCTAGCAATAAACCTGTGCCTTCATTTATTTCTAAATAAAACTCCCAGTCCCATAATTGCTACTTGATGATGTATCTTCTACTGACACTTCCTTGGATGCCAGACAGGCCTTTGAAACTGGCTCTGTCAGCAGTGGGAGGGAAATTTGCCTATCGACAGGAGGTGGAACTGAACTTCAGTCCAGGCCACGTCCCTGTCTGACCCACTCCTGCTGCACATCCCTGTGTGGCTCCACAGCAGGTGTGTTTTTGAGCAGTGTTGTTGAGCATCACGGAGGCAGCCAACACCAACAGGGATGCTGCAAATTAAGCAGGTGGCTCCAGGAGCCTGCAGTGTCTGCCTCTGTGCAGCAGAGCCATCCTGATCACCAGGAAAAACAGTGAATTCAGCTTGTTTCCAGTGAACGGGGAGCAGCATGGCCTCCATAGAATCATAGAATCACTAGGTTGGAAAGGACCCACTGGATCATTGAGTCCAACCATTCCTATCAATCACTAAACCATGCCGCTCAGCACCTCATCCACCCCCTCCCTGGGCAGCCTGTTCCAGTGCCCAATGACCCTTTCTGTGAAATTTTTTCCTGATGTCAAGCCTGAACCTTCCCTGGCAGAGCTTGAGGCCATTCCCTCTTGTCCTGTCCCCTGTCACTTGGGAGAAGGGGCCAGCTCCCTCCTCTCCACAACCTCCTTTCAGGAAGTTGTAGAGAGAAATGAGGCCTCCCCTCAGCCTCCTCTTCTCCAGGCTAAACAACCCCAGCTCTCTCAGCTGCTCCTCATGAAACTTGTTCTTCAGCCCCTTCACCAGCTTTGTTGCTCTTCTCTGGACTTGCTCCAGAGCCTCAACATCCTTCTTGTGGTGAGGGGCCCAGAACTGAACACAGTATGCAAATCCATGCAGATAATGCCACTCCTCCAATTGCCTCTGTGGAGCCTCTGCCAAGATGATCACAGCGGTTAAATATTAGTGGACTCTCATGACCTGCGGTGATGTGCATGGAGCTGCAGCTGAACCCACTCACGCCAGGTGCCTGGTGCAGGGGATGCTGCTTGGTGTCTAGGGCCCTTAGGATAGGAGTAATGAAGAAAATAATAAAAGTGTTGATGGTGATTAAGATGATAACATGATAAAAGTAAGTCCTTGTTGAGGCTGCAGTGGGAACAGGTGTCAGCTCTGTGGCAATTCATTTTAGGCCACAAGGGAGAGCAATGGCTCCAAAGTGAAGCCTGTTCTAGGGTTGTCTGCTTGTAATGAATTCTTCCCTCCACGATGCAGGTCCCAGCCCTCCAGGCTTGATGGTTTCTGCTGGGCAGGGCATCTTTTCCCTAGCAAAGGGTACAGACATTCCATTTCAGACATAGCCTGAAACTTTGCCCCCATATTTCCTCATCCGCCTGTTGAAGATGCAGAGGAGCTGCTGGGATGGGTGGGATGTGGGTGAATACTGCCCAGGTCTCTCCCCAGGCTGCCCACTCTCCGTGTCTCCCGGACCTGGAACAGAATGGAAGACCCTGCACCCTCTGAACAAGCCAGCGACAAAGGCTTCAACAACCCCATGTTCTGTGTGGTGAGTTGCCTGGGGACATGGGGGTGCATGGGGATGTGGACAGGAGGTGGCAGGCCCCAGCCAGGACCTTCTTGAATGCTTCTGGAGGTGCAACGCACCTGGCAGGGCTCCTCTTTCCCCAGACCATGGGGGGTTTGTGAGATTGTTCCATCCTCCTGTGGGTCACAAGCAACTTGGCTGCTGCAGGGACTCAGTGCTGGGTGAGTTTTACCAAGGGTTTTTCTTCCCTTCCTCACTGGCTGCTATTTTCTTCCTTGCTGCTGCAGGAGCCACTGTGCACTGACCCTGGAGAGAAGATGATGCAGGAGACAGCTCTCAAAGACCATCAGGTCTTCTACATCAACCCTGCATATGATGCAAGTGAGACAGAGGCATGACAGCATGGCCTCATGGCCAGGGGCAGCCAGCATCACTGTATTTCCAGCCCTTGCAGCCCCCTCCTGTTGCTCATGTTGGGGTCTAAACTACAAGCCAGCAGATCCCACCTGAATAAAAGTGTCTGCATGGTGAAGAAAATCGCAGCAAATCTTTGCCATGAGTGCTCACCTATGCAGGCATGGTGTCCCTGGTGTTGCTTCTGGTTTTCAAACTCTATTTTGTAGGTATAAATCCTTCTTAGTTCAACATTGACATATGGGCCTCGTGTGATACCTGAGGAAGAAGAGATCTAACTCTGTACCCCACACCTTAGCCAGCACTGCGCTGGATATGCCCAGGGCACACAGCAGGCTGAAGGACAGATCCCTGGATGCACTATGGAAAGTCAGTACTCAAACACATTTCAAACTGTGGCTTGGACCCGTTAGCTGGATTGAAAAGGAGATTATTTTGCCTTGCAGCAGTGCAGTTGGTGCCAGGAGATTTCTTGCGACATTGCTCCTATCCCATGAGGCGTGGTCCTGAGCAAACATTTCCCTCCACATCTCCTCCACTGAGCTGCCTGGGCTTTCTACTGTGCCCAGGCTGACAGTTCTAAGACCCCCTTGGACCTACCTGGTGATTTATTGTGTTATTCCCTGCAGTGACAGAGCGCTTCTTCTGACGGTACGAGGGGAAAGATGTTTGATGCCAATGCTGGGGGTCCCCGGAGAGGGATGCAGGCAGGAGCCTGATGGCTGGGATCAGTCGCTATGGCCTATCTCTAACAAGGGTTGGGGTAACAGCAACGAGGAGCCTCGTTAGCAGCAGCATATGCAGCCCAATGTGTGTCAAATACCCTCAGCTGCCTGCAATGTCAGGCAGAGCTTCATTACGGGAGCAGGTCTGATGGGTGAGTCTGAAATTATGGAGATCTATGCAAATTTATGCAAATTTACACTCTTCTGGGTTTTCAGTAGGGCTTGTTGGCATATTCCATAAAGAAGCAGCTATTTTAAGTTTATTATGTTTTGTTCTAGTCTCTGGAAGACATAATCCCTTCTCAAAGGCCTGGGAATTCATCATTAGGTGTATCAGAGTCCTGACAAAGGGTGATGGGCGGCACATGGCAGTGAGACTGGTCCTGCTGCCCCTCTGCCCACAGATAGACCTCTGGTAACAGACAGCGTGAGCAGGCAGGACACAAAACAAGAGCCAGGCAGGGAACCAGACCACCTCCACGCCCCTGGTTGCTGGCATCTCTTCGTAAGTGAGGCAGAGCCATGTCTGGGGGGAGGTCAGCACTGGGGGTACAGGGTGGGGCTCACACTGTGCGTGGCTCTCCTGAGGGTGCCCCTCCAGCAGAACTGAATCATAGAATCATAGAATCACCAGGTTGGAAGAGACCCACAGGATCATCGAGTCCAACCGTTCCTATCAATCACTAAACCATGCCCCTCAATGCCTCATATACCTGTCCCTTAAACCCCTCCAGGGAATGTGAATCAACAACCTCCCTGAGTTGAGCAGCAACTTACCTGGGCTTCTGCTGCAGATGTCAGGCGCTTGGTTTCCAGGAAAGCAGCCGCCTGCGGGGTCCAAATGCAGAGGAAGCCATCAGCTGCAGGTGCTACCTGGCACCAGCAGGTTGGGCATACCCACATCCCACCATCCCACAGTCCTGCAGCAAGTGCACATCCTTGGAGAGCAGTGAGCCAGAGCCAGATCCCCAAAACACTCTCCTTGGCACCCTGGTGAACCCAAGGGGCACCCCCACCCCTGCTAAAGCCCTCATCCAGACCTCATGATGCCTCAGAACAACCTGTGGCCAGGGGAGCCAGTGTGAAATGGTGATCCTGAGCCTTTCTTACCCGCAAGGTGCTGGTGCCACGATGTTTCCATGGTGCCTGCGAGAGCAGCCACAGCATCTGCCAGCCCACACTGTGTCTGGGTTTCGCTGCAGGGTGAGGAGTGCTCCTTTCTGTACAGGTGTTACACTTGCTGCTTGCGAGAGCCTTTTTTTGCCTCTTTCAAATCAGTTCATTGCAAATGACTGAATCTCCTCTAGCTTACAAGCCTTTAGCTAAACATGATTTCTTTTCCCCTGGCTGACACTGCTGCCATGCTGCACGCTGGAGGCTGTTGCAGCAGGCAGCCCATTATCCCAGCGCTGCCCAGCACAAGGGCTTGGGGCCATTGACCAAGTAGTCCCATGCTCCTCATCCTGGAGAGAATCAGTTCTCTCCCTCTGCTGTTTTTGAGCCCCTTGCTTCAGAATCACGCTGGGGCTTGGTGCCAGCATCATTCACACTGTATGGCGAAGGGCAGGAGGCAAGTGCATCATGTGGCTGCCTGCCTAGGGAGGGAAAAGGCAAGGTAGCAGCAACAGGGACCGTTGCACAAGATGGTGGCAGGATGGTATTTTTACCCTGAGGACATCAGCTCTGCATCCTGCCTGAGCACTCCAGGATTTCAGCATGAGCTGTGGGCAGGCGTGCTCTCCAGGGACGTGCAGCTGACCGTGCAGCCAGCACACAGGGAGGCAAATCACCCTGCAGCACGGATCGCCGCCCAGTAGCACCTCTGCATTGGGCTGTATGGATTTGCTGCTGGCGAGGCTTCATTTTTAAAATGCATTAGCAGCTCGAGGTCAATTACAATAGAGGCTTTAATTAAAGTAGAGATCAATTTTTGTCAGTGTGCTAGCAGAGCACATTCTGTACTTTTCCTTCAGGAGCCACGTTTGCTCGCTTGTACAGAAAGCGTCACAGGGAGGGGGAGAGCTCTGCAGAAAAAAAAACAAACCCAAACCCAAAACTGAAGCACCAGAGCCCGTCTGCAATGCTGGAGGCCAACAGCTGCTGGAAAACCAGCTGTATCCATGATCACTGCCCTGCGCACTAGCATACGCAGACAGCCTGTGGTGCAGGCAGCCTAACGCAATGGGTTTCGGTGCGAAAGGGTCTCTCCTGGGATCCTGCCTAAACAAGGAATTGAATTTGCAGGCATCTTTGGTAAGCAGCATGCTGGACGGGTGATTGATGTTGCTGAGGCTGAACGTGGCACGGCCGAACACCTCATGGCTTTGTCATACGCTTGGTCCTGGGAGTCAAGGGTCTCCCGTTCTGATGGGCTAATGTAAAATGCATTAGCAAGATCTCAGGACTCATCGCTTCCCAGGGCCTTGAAAGAAAACACAACTTGCACATTATCAATAGACACCAACTCCTATCATTACGCCTTCCCTCTGTGCCTTACAGTTGCTCATACAAGTTGTGCAATCCAGATTCTGACAGTGCAGCAGGCAGCAGTGCTCAAAACACCACTGAGCCTACACACAGGTCCAACAGGCCCAACACATTTTTTTTTAGTGGGAGGTAGCAGCCACGAGAGGGGATTTGGCAGGGGCAGCAGCGGCAAGCAGGAGCTGGCCAGGGCACTGCAAGGTGCCATCACCTACACTAGCACCCGGGGCTCCACGCTGCTCTTGCTCACAGGACTGCAGAACAGTGTGCGAAACTGGAAACCCTGCAAAAACTCTTGAGGGCTTTATCTATGAGGCAACGACAAACAACGCTGCATAAACCTGTGTAGTCAGGTGACAAAAAAGTGCTGCAGCTAGTGGGAAGCAGGGAAAATATTTGCTGCAAGGACAAGGAACTGGCTGATTTCTGAGTTCATGTTCCTCCTCTGGCTGGAGCGCAGCACTGCAGCTCTCGCTTGCTGAGCACGTCCCGCTGTCTTCTGCTCCTGTCCTCAGCTCACCCCGCGGGCAGTGATGGTCTCATCCGCCACTGGGACGACGCTCTGCAAACGTTTGGCTTTCCCTGGCATCCTGCAACAGGCACGCAGCTGATGTCCAGCCTCGATCACCCTGCAGTCCCAGAAACGCGTTTAGAAGGGCTTTGCGAGGGAGAATCAAGACCACGATGTCTCTTTCCATGCACTGTTCCCTCCTTTCTGTGGTACCCACACCACGGTCCCTCTCCCCACGAACCAGAGCGCCTCTGACCAGCTCCGTCAGGGGACATTTAGGCTAGACATTACGAGGACGTTTTTCACAGAAAGGGTGATTGGGCATTGGAACAGGCTGCCCAGGGAGGTGGTTGATTCGCCTTCCCTGGAGGTGTTTAAAGCATGGGTAGATGAGGTCCTAAGGGACATGGTTTAGTGTTTGATAGGAATGGTTGGACTATATGATCTGATGGGTCTCTTCCAGCCTGGTGATTCTATGACAAGAATTTCTATGATAAGCCGTAAGCCGAGCCCGTGGGGCAGCAGCTCTCAGCCTTCAGGAGTGGCTGCTCTTTGCTGCGTGAGGGTGGCAGGAGCGGCAGTGCTCGACCCACGAACTTAGGGCAACCCAAAGAGCAATGCAAGTGGAAACAGAGGGAAACGCATTTATAAGGATGCAGGCAGACAGCAGGAGGTCCAGACCAGCTGCCACCATAACAGAAGGCAAGGGCAAGGGCTGGTATGTCCTCACTCCTGCCTGCTGGAGCAGCTTTGTACAGGGTGCAAACCAGACTGTGAGGTGCTCCCGCAGGCTGGCACAATTTCTTTTTTAGCTTTTTCTTTTAAAATAGGCTAAACTAAGTGGCAAGAGGTTTGTGGGCATGAGACACCCTCTTTTGACTGTTTCTTTGCCTAACTCTCCCAAGGGTGAAATTCAGTTCCCACAGTCATCTTTTCCCTCAAACGCTTCCCTGCTTCTCAGTGCTTTAGACAACCACTTCCAGCGCTGAAAATTTTTGTGTAATCGCTTTCTCCCAGGGATGCCTAAGTTGGCATTGTGGAGAACAAGAGTGCCTGGACATTCAGCATTTCCACGCTGAAGTCCCTCCTCTGCAATTTAGCTGCATTAAGCCCTTACCCTGCAAACATAAAGCAAATGCTTACATCCCCACCTGGCAGACGGCACCTGTTTAGGAAGCTGTTTGTTCTTAGCACATCTGTGCCACAGTCTGAGGTGTCAGCATGTGGCTTCAGTTCTTGGGTAGCAAGTGACACCAGGATGTATTAAAAAATACAACCTTTCAGGGTGAAGATCTGTACTGGAAGCAACCAACCTGTTCTGGTGAATGGTGTGCCCATTTCCCTGGCTTCAGGAGCTGATGTGATGCCTCTGTGAAAAGAGAACGGGCAGAGAGGCAGGCAGAGATCAAATTACCCTCATTCCTAGCATAACTCAATCTCTCACTTGTGATACTAGACTAGTAGCCTCCGGGATGAAGGGAATGCACTGTCAGAGGAACATTTCACATTGAGATTTTGCATTTCTGAAAGTTCTCTCGAGGGCTTAGGAAGACTCTTTAGGTAACCAGCACCAGAAGCCTTAAGGGAATAGATTTACAAAGGGCTGTGGTGGCAGACTTGGGGAGGAATTTTGCTTGGCCAGACTTGAGGGAAAAAAAAAATAATGTATTCATACTGAGCAATTAATTTATTTTTCCAGAAATGTTCTCCTGCTTAAATTATAACCAAGCTCTGGCACTGCTGAGTGCTATGATTTAATACCCCCATAATTAAAGACTTTGTTGTCATCCAAAGTCCTCACTGTGCAAAGAAAAATCAGCTCAAGAGCAGCAGAAACGGTTTTTTAAAAGTCAAAGGCTGATTAGCATGAATACTTGTGAGAAGGCTTCCGGCATACAGCCCTCAAACCTCCTATCAGTTGTCCCCCTATCTCCAGGGCAGAGCGCAGGAGCACTTTCCCAAGCTGACCCATCCCAGCCTGCTGGACATTCCCAGGAAGGTTTGGTTAAGCAAGGAACAGCAGAGTCCAAAATAATAATCTAGGCCTTCCCCATTAAGGTAACGTGGAGTGAGATGGGTGAGACAAATGAGTAACTTGGGAGCACTCGGGCTCTCCATAAGGGATGCTTACCCAAGATACGCTAGGGAAGATGCTGGTGCCACTCTAGTTACAGTGAGCTCTGCAGTGTTCAAACACTGAAGCAT
Organism: Piaya cayana; assembly: GCA_013389865.1. Lineage (NCBI taxonomy): Eukaryota > Metazoa > Chordata > Aves > Cuculiformes > Coccyzidae > Piaya > Piaya cayana. The sequence continues at coordinate 124,698 of WAAB01012085.1, read as the reverse complement.
GAAGGGAGATTTAAAACCCTGTATTGGGGGCTGCACCATTTACCCACCAATCCTTGAAACACTCCTAAGTGTTTCTTTGGGACTACTGCTTTGGCAACAAGTCAGAAGTCTTTATTGCTTTTTCACACTAAAGATACCTGAAGAGATCCTGCAGCCTCCTTACTACCCTTTGGCCACAAAGAAGCAGTCATATTAATAATTAAAAGATGAATTAATAGGGCGAGCAACTCAATGAAATGACAACTCTAACACAAACAGAGGGCACAGAACTTTGACTCTGTATTCCACCAAAAGGACTTCCAATTGTCCTGAATATGCTTTTATGTGCAGAAACACGTACACCTTCCTTGTAGCACTCAGGTATGGAGCTTCAAAGTTATCTTTCAGTTTAAGTTAAAGATCCACGTGAACAAAGCAAATTTACCATGAAACTAAAGCAAGCATCAGTGGCAGACTGTTTCCACATGTCAAGACAGACGACTATGAACTTTAAAACCTCCCTCTTCTGCTTTATTGACAGGTAAATTGTTCAAAAATGTTCTCACAATTCAATAATTACAAAGACTTAGACTTACATTAAAAAAGTAAAAACCAGAAAACCCACAAAGCAGTAGTGTCCAGCTCTAACTGAGCCCCTTTATCAAGAATCTGAGAAAAAGAGCAACTGTCGAACACTTAATGTAACAGGATTAAATGTTGACTAGAACACTCGGTTTAAACTAAAGATAAGTGCACATCCTATACAGTGTTTCAGAAAAGAACATTAGCCATTGGTATATCATTAGCCCATTAAACCAAATCTTAAATAAGTGACATCCAACTGTCATAAAATTGGCACAGAAGGCACACTAGTGTGACAATGACAAACTGGATATGCCAGCCACTGAATTAATTACAAGCTTTAATGAAACATGTTCACAAATCTTTTGATTACTAAATGTATAATACATGGAAGCATGAGATTAAATATACACGCAAAACATCACCACTGCACGTAGGCCATAGCAAAATATACAGGAGTGTGTTGTGCATTTTTCTACATGATCAATACTTGATTAATAATCATGGGGTCTTCATGCAGGTGAGGATACAATTAATGAGAAAAGCAGCACCCCCAGTTACACATCCTTCACGTTCCACTTTGGTAACCAATAAAACAAACTGATGTTTTAGTGCGTTATAGTCCCTTAGATCAAGCAGACTTTGAGGGTAACACGTTCACGAGAAGGCTCGCTAGCTAAACAATGTAGTGTGTCCTTATCCCAAAAACCCAGGAGAAACAACTTCTCAGAGGAGATAGGCAGGAATTGGGGAGTAAATTCTTTTTTTTTCACAGCAGTAATTACCAACATTTTAGAAGCCCTGACTAACAACTGCTTGATGAGGACTGAAAAGCAGGGTATGGGTAACAGATAACTGGCAGTAGTCCTATGTACAAGACTAAAAAGTCGGTAGAAAGATAGAAAGACAGTAATGCAGCTGTATATGTAATGGCTAAATTGAATTGAAAGGCCACAAAACTATAACCAACTTTTATTTGACTTCCTGGTGATTCTATTGATGTTGGAAACAACCTACAGCTTCCTATCATTCTTCTTAAGATTTAGGAAACAAATAGTTATGGGAAAAAGGGAAAAGCGTATTCATCTGAGGATGTAACTAGACCTGCTTGCGTTTCCTATGTAGAGGTCCAAATTGTGTCTAAAAGGATTTCCTGCTAATGAGACATTACATCATTCTATAGAAAAATAATATTCCTGATATTGTAGCAACATTATCAGTATCTCTCTCTATTTCTTTTTCAGCATAAGAATAAGACTTTACTTGTGGCCTAAAATGCTCCTATGCAATAAAACTGTGTCACAGCTGTGCACAAAGGAATCAACTGTAACTGAGCAGTGAACAATTATGCATAAAAAGCTCCATCGCTATTTAGTAAACAATTTTCTTCATTTCAATATTTGTATCTACAATCTGGATATATAATTATTCTTGTACAACACTAGAGATTCAGTGTCAGTCTTGGCACAGGCATCTGAGACGGCTTTGTCCTGCTCTTGAATACTCCGTGGAGTAGTGGATGATTGATGCCAGAATGGTGAAAGCAGTGGCGTTATGCATCGCAAGTTGACTGGTCTAGTCCATCTAGTGTAAGCTGATTCCTATGAGGAGAGTTGGGACTTGGGGGACCGCTTGGATTTGAGCTGTTGGATGGAGTAGAGTGTTTGGTGGAGTCTGAATCAGGCTGTTAACGAGAAACATTAAAAAAAAAAATTATGCTACTTAAAATAAAATAAATTATTTATGCTTAAAAGCTTTCAAAGGCACTCAAAAATTAGGAGGTGCAACACTTATGAAGCAGCATGTATTAGATTCATGTCAGAGCTAAACATTCATGAAAATACTTCCACTGTCGTCAATAGGCAGTAGTGCAGTCTGAAGGTGAACTTCTAATATAATAGGAATTACGGCAAAGCAAAAGGAAATTACTACATCTCAGGCTCCTCTCCTTTAGCAACTGCTACTTTCCTCACAAAACACATCTACCTCTCCACTGTTGTTCCAGATTTACCGGCATGTGTTTTTCAAGCAATTTTTATAGCCTAGGAGTAGATTTATCTGCCCATATAAACATGTAAGAACATGGTCACATTATCTTCATTTTGGTGAGAAGGAAGGAAACAAGCACATGAACTGTTTGCAAAACAGCAACAGCTACAAGCACGTGAAATGCTTGACAAAAAAGTGAAGGCTGCCAAGTATCAGGCTGGCTATCTGGAAACAGAACACACTTACTAGAGACACCCTACGTCAATATGTAATAGACAGCTATTTCCCAGCGTTAGATTGGTTGTTGGATATTTGCCTTCACAGACTGGTCTCACTTCGACAGGATAGCCAGCAAATTTCCCACTATTTTGGTGAGTTACTTCTCTGAGCACCGCACACATCCACAGATAATGAAATACTGCACAGAAAAACCGGCACCACCGTAGCAAGTGACTTTCAAGAAAGGGAACACATATTCAGCAAATAGACAGGAAGGTAACATCCTTCAAGAACGCTGTTTGCAAGGTTTTGCATGACTCAAACAATAATAAGATCACCTATAACAAGATTATCCTAACATAATCCAGTTCATGTTGCAATAAAGCCAAAAACCAAGGGAAAAATAGCATAATGCAAAAGGTAACCTAAAGGCTCTTTTTTCAAGTTTCAAATTACTATTTTCTTTAAATTTAAGAAGTCATAAGAAATTGTAAGATCTACCAAAATAGAAAACATTGTAAAGACATTAGAATCCATTGCTAATTGTGCCTACAAACAGTAATTATCATTAGAGTGGGGAATATAATGGCATTTGGGAAGGCTGCTACAAAACAACTAAGTCTGCCATCAGCATCTCTGAAAAGGAAGACAGTTTCAAAACCACTTGTTTTTAAGGATCCTTGTTTTCACACGCATTTCATGCTTACTTGACGTTACAAAGGAAGTCAGAACATGGCTGTGATCATAACTCTGGACAAATGCTCTGACTTGGGGTGTACTAAGGCATCCTGAAAAGGTCTGGCTTCAGGAAAACAGCCTTCAAAATCCACAATGTTATATGGGCCTGTAAATGGGTACCAAAAAGGGCTAAAAAGATGCTAAGATCTTGATATAGGAGTTTGCCTCCCAGGAATATTTCCAAACACTTTTCCTTGCACGGGCAGTGCTTGAGCAAAGCTTGGAAGAAGCTACGCCCATGATAAATCAAGGAAACAAAATTCATACATCTTTTCTCCTAAGATAAAGGAACACTAGTTTTGTACAGCCAGGACATTTTCAGTTTCGTGACTACTGGCACGTACTTTCCCTCTTGCTAAAAGCAGTTTTACATATTTTAAAACAGGATTCCTTCTCAAGTTACGTGACAAAAAGTCCTCCTTAAGGCAGCACAGAAAATTACTTAACTAGTTGTATTACTTTGCTATTCTATGCTAATAGCCTAAAGAACATTTTTAGGAGCTTTGAGGACATTTCATCAATTACTCAAATTTCCCTTCTCTACAAAGCTTAATCCAAGACATAATACTTCTTAAAACATCACCATAAAAAGACCTTTTCACATCTTTGCTTTTGTGCTGGCATACCTAACTTGCAATCATATATTACAGGCTCAAGAAAACACATGTGAAAGGAAAACATCTCCATAAAGAAGACAGTCTTTAGGAAACATTTCCTCAGAAATTTAATTTATTGGAAAACGAAAGCACTTTATGTCAACAGGATATTGTCAATCTCTATTTAATAAAAGCTACTGTACCTCTTTGTCAAACTCCTGGTCAGGATCAGACATGCTCCGGGAAGGCATGGCTGCTCCCACATCACTGCCACCTATAGGGAAAGAAGGAAGAAAGGCAGGTTTTACACCTCTCGTTGAAGCCCTAAATTACAGCTCAGAACTGACAAGCTTGCTTCCAGCCTTACCTGATGAGGGCCATGAAATATAGCTTTTGTTTCTCTGCTGCTGCTGCCGCGAGAGGTTAGCTGCAGCGGGACACGGTTTTTCATCCTGTGCAGCAGGTAAGACACTCTACAGTTGAAATGAAACACCTCGTTAGCCAGCAACAAAAGCTATCCAACTAGGAGTTGTTACTCATCATAACTTTACTGTGGTTTTGAAGCTATTAAATCCAGTGTTGGTAGAAAAACTCTGAACTTACTTGACCACATCCACATATTTTCAGTAACAGAGACAAACCCTGAGAAAGACAGAGAAAGAACTAAGACCCATAGCAGCCACTGGAAGCTATCAGCCTGCAAACCCTCTATGAAGGGGGTAGGGACTGCACCAACTGCTCTGCCTTCCTTCCTCCTCCTGCTGAAAGGACAAATCCATTACCCTCATCTGGGATAACTGAGAAAGATAAGAGAAAGCCTCCGCTACCAGATATAAAACAGAGGGTACAGAACAGAAAAGTTTACCTTCATACCTTCCTCTCATGGATTTAACACTAAAATAGCTCTCAAAATGCTGTATTTGTTATGTACAAAATTAAATTAATGCTACAAAGCAGTGCAACTCACATGCATTTTAGTTACCTCCACAGCATTCTTTTTCCCCCTTGTTTTCGCCCTAGTATTGGCAAAGTGCCTCAAGCACATCGTTCCAGTTCCTAACAGTTTGTAGCTACTCCTACCCTTGCTAGGGAAGCTGAGGAGGGGCAGGAAGAGGAAGAAAGCAGAGGGGAGCCTTGAAGTGAGGAATGGTCACTCAGGAGAAAGATTTCAGCAGAGATAGGGCTTGTGACAGAAGTGCTCCAAGCCTGTTAGAGGTGATATCAGAGCAGAATGTCGAGAGGGAAGGAAATTCATTCTGTTACTTCAAGAAGACAAACAAGAAAAAGGAAGGAGAAGAGACTGATTATTTACAATACTACTAACAAGCTCCTGGCAGTGATATCTATTTCTTTCCATGTCTCATTCATAAGTCAGCTAACAGTATTTCCTTGCACAGGATTTAGAAGCATTGCAAATCAGGAAGGTTCACCTTTCTCAAAATGATTAAAAGAAGAATTTGGCACAGAGATAGTACTTGAACCTCATGCAGCTCATTTTCACAGTTTCTCTGATTAAGAACAAGTAAACATATATTTTCCTCTCTTTTAAAAGTATTTTACCAGTGGGAGATCCATGAGAACCTGCATTCCATCTCCTGGTCCCATATGAGCCACGTGGTTGAAATTCGTTGGGTTAGAAATCATCTTTGACCTTAACTCTGGGTCTCTGAGCATCTCCCTAAAAGAACAGAATGATTATTACTGTTAGCACTCCCAGTCTCTGCATGTCATCATGTATATTACATTACATACCACGACTAAATTCTTACCGCCTTTGCTGTAATCGCTCTTCCTCAGGAACCTTAAATACAAATCTTCTTTTGCTCCTAGTTCGAAGCATTTGCTTCTTGCTGTTGTCAGACGTTTCTGGTACACTGAGGGCAGCTCCTGCTGTAATAGCAGAATTTCACATACATAGGTACATGCTGACCCAGAAGCATCCAATACAATTTTAATCTCATGCAAAGGTAACATTGCTTGAAATTACCCGGTTAGCTTTGTATCATTTTCCTGTTTCTCCCTTTGCTCAGTACTCACCTGCAAATTTGTTCTTGAAATATATTAATCTTGGTGGCTCACAGTTAAGGAGATTCAGTGTGCCATCCATGTTTAATGGTCTGATCTGTTTTGAGGAAGGAGGCAGAGAATTAACTCAAACCTACCATACACTGCGAAGAAACATCTCATTTAGAATTAACACAGTTAAGTTCTACATTTAGAGCAAATTACTTACCCTTCGCAAGCCAATAGTCTGGACCCATTCCATAGTGTTAACATCAAATACATCAACACCATACTCGCTATACACTGTTACGTATGAAGAATTGCAGCCTGCATAGGTTAAAAAAAAAAACAGAAAACCCTAATGTGGTTTCAGTAGTCCAAACCTGACATATATTTGAGCATATTTCAATAGTTACAACTTTTCCACCATGTGCAAGAGTGCAAGATACATTTTAAAACACTTTTTCCCAGCCTCACTTTCAAACGGATATTCTGACAATAGATTTGCCAATGATAACTGCCAGTATCACGGAAAGATTAAAATTTGACCCTTTCAGTATTTAACTTCAAATTATGATTTCATGAAACTGCAAAATGGCATCTGAAGTTTTCAGATGCATACAAATTTGCTGCTTGGTAGGAACAGAGCTGCTAGCTTTTCTACAGATGCAGATTACTTCATTTCGGAAGCAGCAAACTAACTATACATCTGCTGTGTGCAGGAGAAAGGAGAGGGCCACCATCTGTGAGGTGGGTCATGGAGAGATGATGTGGATCTGTTCTCAATTTCCTTCCTCTTTTGCTAACAATTATCTAGCTTTAGATATTCATGTATGGGTTGCTTTCATCAGGATAGCAGAAAAATAAAAAAAAGTATTTAAAAAAAACCCTAAAAAGCATCAACAGAAAAATTTCTTTTAGGTCAAATGAGAAGTAGAGATCCCTAGAGCTTTGTATCAATGTGTTTCTGCACATGTAAAGACTGTATACTGATACAAAGAGCAGTTACCAGAAATTTATGGGATTTAATAGAGAAAACAGCTGCTTCAATAAACTAAAGAAAAATAACCCATTGAGGACATTGGAAATATCACAGTACGTTCTTCAAAGAACTGAAATAAGGCGTTGGTGCTTTTAAAAAATTCATTCACAGAAAGACTTGGAGAGCTATCATAAATATGTATTCCAGTAGTGATTTATGGTCAGGTATTTATTATATGGGGTCACAGCTGGCTTGGATGTCCAAATCAAGGGAGACCACTGACCACGAGACAGAAACACCAACTACTTCTGGCTGGTCAGTCTGTAGCCAAGACCACCACTTCCCAGTCAGAGCTGATGAGCTTGATCAGATCTCTACTGGTTCCCAGAGAGACAAGTCAGTGTCTGCACTGGGTTTGCCCGCACTACAGGTTTAAGAAATGCTGGCTCCAAGCTTTTGCTCTGCACTGTACTCAAGCTAAGCAGCCCCACAACACGTACACTGACTGAGCATGGAACCAGCGCATGAAGCTGGTATGACTGTGACCTAGACAGGCCACCGGAGATAGCAGAGCTGACCGTGTTAATGCAGACCTTGGCCTCTACTAGCACGAGGGGACTGAATGTCCGACAGATAAATTCTCCATCATACCCTAAAACCTCTCTGTAACAACATGGTCCTTCACCACAGCAGAAACTGCAACAGGATAAGAACCATTTCCACTCTGATAATCTCCTAATGGGAGAGTTAAAAAAAGCCACCATCACTACTGACAGACACCAGGACTGAGGAGGGAGGATAAGGATAATGACAATGGAAGTAATCCTGTCTCCTTTGGCAGCGGAAAAAGTTGCTCTGTTCTTGCCCCAGGCCAATGCCACTCAGGACTGCACATACAAGAATGCTATAAAACAGTTTACAGTACAAACAGCTTCTAATAATAACAGATGAACTCATTAACTAGCAAGTCTAGTTTGCTGAAATGCAAAAAACTCTAAAGCTGATAATGGAAAAGGAAACATTAGCCTTGGCTAATGGTGTTTTAAACTAAATCCACAACTACATTTGTTCCGTGGGCCTTTGTTTCAGATTTCTGTACAGAACTTGGTCAGAGTAAAGCAAGCAAACAATTGCAGTTTAAGACAATTAAAATTCAACAAACTGCTATTAGGGCCTGGCCTAATGACACCAACATGCACCTACCTATCTGCTTGCTGTACAATTAAAACCAAAAGTTATTTCTTACCTTCAGTTGTTCAAAACATTTTAATTGCTATTAGAGCTCCAAACAGAAATTCCAGTTATATCATAGTATCACAGAATCACTAGGTTGGAAAAGACCCCCAGGATCATGAACTGCTTTTGACCACTAAATAATTAAAAATGCTCTGCATGTGCTTCTATCGTAACTAGTTGATACACCAAAGCTAATGAAACAAGCAGAGCAGCTGAAAAATCACCTTCCACCTGCCTATATTATTGTAAATTCTCTCCTTAAAATAAAACTGAAAGGAAAAAAATTTGCTTCCAGTTCTGCCAAAAGTAGTATTTTTACCTCTTACGTTTTTATCTTTAAGAACCTTTAGAGTCGCAGCTACATTTCTTGTTCAGGTTTCTACTGTACTTTGAGTGCAGGACATAGAGACATCCTACAGACAACTAGGCATTTACACTCCCTAGGGGAGTAAAAATCTTTACTGAATTTCACAGACAAATAGTCCTGTGCTGTCCTGCATCCAGGACTGCTCTCTGTAAAAGTTATTTTGCATTCCATAATTCACGTTTCTGTAGCAGAGCTTCTTTTCTTGCAGTGTCCAGGATCTCAGCCCAGGAGATGGCCAAGCCCAAAACTAACATCAGGAAGAACTATGTATGCTGTTAACTCATCAAATGTTAAACTAGTTGTTGAAAGACAAACCAAAGCGAAATAGAATACAATGCTGATTATTTTTAGACAAGTAAAGCAGCAACAGGGATATGGCAACAGAAAAACATATACATACTACAGGCAACAGGAGTTGCAGGCCACATTAGTTCCTGCATGCGTGACCTTCGACCTTGCGAATCGACGTATACTCCCATATGGCTGAAGCAAAGCAGGTATTCCTCATTACTGAGCTCCACAGCACAAAGGGCATCAAAAGACTGCTGTGAGAGGAAGATAAGCGAGGGGTCATTAGGATTTACCAGGTTTATAGATTGTCCATCTCCCTGGATGGTCAACAGAGAGAACCCAGACTGGTAGCCAACACAGAGCTTGTCCTTGAACACTGACATCCACTGTACAGTTCCTGGAGCCTGAATTTCACTGAATTTTTTGTGGAAAGGTTTAGTTCTGTGAATTTCATAGCAAAAAACCTGTCGTTTGACAGCCACAAACAAACAAGTCGAAGAACTCTTCTTTAGTGTTCCAGTTGTAATCAGTTGGCAGCCTTTAGTTTCTGCAAGCTTAATGTCAAAGTTTCCTTCTGACCCATCCAGAGAGGCCCAGGGATAAAGGTGAACATGATGGTTCCGACCGCAGATGAGGATGATAATTTTCTCTTTGGGAGCAAGCTCTATCTGGTACACCTTCTTGCAGTCAGCAGCTCGGACTATCACTGTAAAGGAAATGAGAGGTACACTAAGTTAAACAAGAACACCATCAGGCTCGTAAATTCTGCAGTGTTACATACGGATGTCCAAATACAAATCTAAACACAGATACATACCAGACAAGAAAAAGCACGTATTGCATATTTTCGGTGCTCTGTTATTAATTCTCAGAACAAAGGGTGAAACAAAGAATTCCTATGACTCTATTGATACAAAGTCTCAGCAACATTTTGTAGGAAAAGGCTGCTTAACATCTGGGATAAAAGGATAATTTTTTCTATATAATATCTGTACTATCTATTCACTGCTAGAAGCTGTGTCTTCCGAAATGGGCCCACCTTCAGGAATATATCAGCATCTTCAGTAAATTACGGAGGAAGAAAAATTGGCAGAACACAAAGAGAAGAAATAAAAAGTATCAAACGCTGATAACTGAGGATACAAAATGCTCTAGTGTTGGCAAATGGCTCAGCCAAGTACAAAATTATTTCAATTAAGGCATGTTAAACACCTGTATGGAAAGCCAAAAAAAAATGCTGTGTCTGATGGGGAAAGGATAAGAAGAAAAGTGTTTAAGCTGTAGGGAGAGGTTTAGGACAGGCACCAGGAAAAGCCTTCTCACACTAAGGACTGATTAGGCCAACCATGGAATATGGGGAGTTTCACTGTTTGAAGGGCTTTTTAAAACTAAGTCAGCCAAGAGGGTTAGGTAAGTGTTCTGCTTCTAGGATTGTGCGTATACAGGCACTTTCAAGAAAGTACTGAGTATTTCATGGGGTACGAACAAAAGAGACTAAGCAAATTAAAATTAGGAAACCTAACACACATATGCCAATTATACTAAAATGTCATTTTCATTTTTCTGCTATCTGTACGTATCCAAAACATTTGTGAATCATACTTTAAAAAGATTTTTTTTGCTGTAGCTGCAACTCCAGTTACTGGTTTAGTTTATTTGGCAAGAACCAAACGATATTCTGACCAAAGATCTTTGATATATGTGGCTGGCAGCTAATTAACACTGAAAATTACAACTGTCATAAAATGAAAAAGAGATTATGATTAATAACAATGCTATTAACACACAGGAACTGGCCACAGAAAACTCCTGCAAAACATCTTTTAACTTAAACCCAAAATTACTAGTACATTTTCACATTTACGTATGACAGTGATGCAGATAATTGTTCCTTTGTGAAATGACCTTTCAAATTAAATGTACAATTTTCTTTTATGCAAGAAGCCGTACTGGAATCTCTGGAATTATTTGCTTCTCAAGTTATGTTTATATCAAAGTACTTACAGAATGGTGACCACTGGAAGTTTACTCAAAGGAATGGTATTTATTACTTCTAGAAAGAATTTCAAATATCTGCTTGTCTCCATGTATAAAGCAGTTTCTCCTGGAATTGGGCAAGGGCTTATTCTAAGCAAGAGGAGGCAATATCACTTCACTTTTTGCCCCCAAAACTACACCCCTGACTTCAGACAAGTAAATCTTAAAAAATCTGTATTCACTGCTTTATTTTACATTGAAATGCAAGTTTTAGCACAACTGCAATTCAATTTGCAAATAGCCACAAACTGACTTGTATTGAAAAAAGAGAACTGAAACTCTTTCATCAAGAGTAAACTTAAAGAAATAACTTCTTTGGAATTTGAATGACAATGATAAAAAAAAGTCAAATGGATATTTCAGGAGTGTCCCAGTGACTTTTCCAAAGTTGGAAAAGGCACCTTCTGATTTTACAAACCTGTATCACTGACCTCAATTCCCAGATAGTTAAGGACACCAGAAGAACCTAAGCTCAGAGGTTATAAATATGGGTGAAGAAAACACTAAGTATTTTGTAAGAAATGATCCTATCAGAGAACTAAGGTTGTTTAGCTTTATACAACAGAAAATATAGATTTAGAGTGTTGTTTAAATTTAGAATGTCTCAGGAGCTATAAGAAAGCACAGACTTCATAAAGTATGTTTGGTGCATTTAAAGAAATAAACAGTATTTCCTAAGGTAACTTGGAAAAGGATAAGCAGTAGTAGTATTTTACATCTGTATTGCTTCTTAGAAATACATTACTTCTATAAATGCAGTTTAACTCAATTGTTTTTTATCTTTTTTTGTTCATTTGTTTGTTCAAAATAAGAGTGTGGCAAGATTAACTAGACTTGTTCTTTGCTTTTTCATGTTTAAGACTGCATTTTTTATGGATTAACTCCAAACGACCCCCATGCTCATGTGCTAGCAATCCTTTTGACATTCACGTTTTTTCCTACTATAATGAGGCAAGTCTCCCATTGTTATTTGTTTGTGCTCAGTATATTAGGTTAAAGGGAAGAATGCTTCCCTTACTCCCTAGCTGTGATGCCCAATAACTCAGCGACTGAGGGATATGTCTGTGCTGCCCAGTGACTACACAGCGTACACTTAGCTGTGGTACCTGAGGCACACTCTATGCGAATTTCCAGAATTAATACGGTAAGTCTTCAAAAAGAACATGCCAAATTGATCCCATTTTTCACAAAGCAGAGGGTAGAATGCATTAAGAACAGGAAGGAAAAAGCAGGCTCGGTAGGAATCATGGGGTCAGGGGAGTACAGAGAGAATGGAAAGAGGTAAGAAAGGCATTTGCTTTGGCTGCCTTTGGTCTGAAACAGAATGTAAGTGGTTGTCAAATTACTGGAAGAAACAGACAACGATACATGGTAGCTTTAATGGAAAGTCTACAAACTCTTGGGTTGCTTACACTGCTGTCTGACTTCTAATTCATGGCAGTTTAAGTCCTCTGATGGTGCGAGTTGGAAGTCTGTTTCCATGCCAAGTTTTTATCACTCAATTCAAGTTCTATCTAATAAGTGCCTGCTAATTCATTGTGCATCAACAGCTGCTGTGTGTACTGAAGGATTTGCTGCCTGCTGTGGGAACATATTTAGGGTGAGATACGTCAGAATATGACCACTAACTCATCCTTTAAATTTCAATCAGTCAACTGAATGTTATGATAATGACCAAATTAGTGCTTATATTTCATGTTCACTTTTCCTTCTGATCAATTAAATGAGTGCTCAAGACTAACTACACATGAAGGGCTGTTGTGTAACCTGTATTGTAACAGCATTAAAAGTTATGGAGCTCATTACTCTGTATGTAATGAATGCATGCATTACGGCCTAACTTACCGTCACGGGTCACCTCTATCACATACAGTCCTTCTTCTGAACCAATTGCTATTCTATCTCGATCTAAATCAGGAAGAAAAAAAAAGGCTCTTAAATCAGTTACAGTTAATCTTATCTTTAAAGCAGACTGTTTACTTTGAACAGCTGGAAATATTTCTGGATAGATTTTCAACAGCAAAGCAATTTTGCTCAAGTTCATGCAGTCTGTCAAAAGTATGCTATATACCATATTGCTAAAACAACCTGTTAAACAAATAAGACAGTATCATTTCCTCCAAGTGGATGAAGAAATTTAGATATCAATGCAAGATTAGCATTCCCCCCACCCCGTTATTAAATTCCTATGAAGGAATTCAGCTGAAGAATTTATTTCAGGTTGTCAGTGCCCTCATTACAGAAGCCCATCTAAAAGTTCCAACAATTCGCATACACTTATTAAGGGGAAAACAAGCATACCTACAATAGCAGCAGCTAAACTTGCTTTAATAAGAGGCAGTGTACTGTCATAGGCTTCTTGTGGAATATGCACAACCTGGTTTCTCAGCCTGTTTTTGTGCAGGATAGACTGCAACCCTTCTAGGATTCCAACCCACTTTCTCTTCTCATTTTCATTTTCCGTCAGGATCAGCAGAGAACAAGACTTTGAAGGCAAACCTAAAAGCGAAGCTGTCACCTTTTAAAAGACAGAGATAGTGAAATTAGTAAGAGTAATAAAAGTCCTCTTTGTCAGTATTATATATGTCATGAGACTGTGAAGTAAAGTTCACTCTTTTGTAACAATGTGATGATGTACCTGAGGGGTATGCAACACAGCTAATATGGCCACAGGGCTTTGAAAAACACACAGGCAAGCTGCAATGGTTTTGTTTGAAAATACTCAGTCTTACTTAATCATTCTGAATCTTGAAATATGGGCAAGGAACACTACATTCCATTCCTACAATAATCAATACATAGCAATGAAAGGCTCCTTCCTCCTCTGAACTGGAATTTCAGTAGCATGGCATAATTTGTCCCAATCCCTCCTGCAATCATCTTTTAATAACTTATTGAAAATTACATACATGCTCTCTGAGTCAGATGTGTTCAAACAAAATTGCATTGCTGATCAGTTTTAGATTTTGATTTTGCTACTTAGTTTTCAAAATATTTCTCCAGGGGGAACAGCACATTATATCTGCATTAAAAGCTTTGGAGGAAAGAATGTTTTGAGACAGAAGTATTGCATTCTGCTTCTCCATGTTGAAAGAAAACCACTATGGCTTCACCTAATTTTCAGGTAAATCATCCAATAGAGCAGAATGTATTCTAAATAGAAAAACTATCCAGGAACTTTCTGTTGCTAAAGTATGTACTTATTAATTCTTAATATTAGTTTTGTGTACTGTATGAAGAGATTGAAGGATTTGTGAGATCATGGGAACTACACTTTCAGTCACAGACAAACAGGCCATCAGCCAGTCTCAGCCCTCACAACAGACTTCTAGAATAACGAAAGAAATCAGAAAAAAAGCAGCCAAAGGTGAGAAAATGCAAAATTGAAGGCTGTTACTATTCATATATGAATAGTACACCTTCAGCCTATATGCCTCAATAAGAAATCACCATAAAGATGGATGATGCGGTTATGTAACATGCGCTTCCTGAAAGAGTGAGTTTAACAAATAACATTCACCTTAAAGAGTCAGATCTTTCATCGGAAAGTAAACTTAGGACAATAGCATGTCAAAGACAGAACTCCGCAAGTACAATGAATGTGAGGAGCAGTAGGAAAGGAACTGAGTAGTTTGCAATTGCTTGTAGTTCTTACTACTCGGCATCAAGCTTTCTTCATGTCTCAACTGTAACTAAGCATTAATATTTTACGGATGGTTGGAGTCACAATGGATAATATTTCTAAAGTTGAAAACCAAACCAGACTTCAGCTGTGATGTTCCCTTTGAAGTACCACCATGTATTACTCTTCAGTCTTTTGAAGGTGGCACCTTACATGCAGTCAAATACAGAAAAAAAGTGAGAAGTTGGTCACAATACACCTATCACTATTCACTGTACAAAAATACAGTATTTGCTATGAAACTTGGGGCTCCTTATCTCGAACTGCTAGGCTGTAGAAGGACTCCACTACAGACACTCTTACTTTACTGTTAAAAGTGTATTGATGGCAGCACTTAAGACTGCAGTGTCTGGATGCCAAGATGACCTAACATTCAGCTTTAAAAACTGATTACCAAGGAGAGATGTTGGGAGTCTGAGAAAAGATCTTCCTCTTCTTGATTACATGAAGGGTCAGAAGTGGCAATATTTTAGTGTTTGGCAGCACTCTGGTATTGCTTTCTGCTCATGGAAGATCTAAAAGATGTGAGCCACCAGTATCATCAAGTGTTACATGAAATAACACGTGATCACATTTTTACAGAGAGAATACAAAATAACAGTTTCAACTGTTATGTAGAAGCCACTTTATGCCATTGTGTCAACAAGACGCAAATATTTAAGTAAATGAAATTAAGAAAATATGCTCTTGTATCAGATATTACTTGTTTCCTTTTTTAGAAATGCCTGGGTTTGTAGGAGGAAATAAAACTGAGAAAAGAGATGCACTTTGGCAGCATCTTCTTTGGCCTCTGTCAACCGAGTATCTGTAAGGATATACTCTAACACCAGGCTTCCAGTTAATTAAACAGATCTCCTTAGAAGGGGATAATCTGATCAAACCATGGAGACATGTTGTCATGTCTATCCCAACTATTCTTACATGGAGATATTTGAAAAAAGTTTGGGTTTTTTTCTTAGACACCCTTTCAATTAAAAACTGTAGGCAGAAATTAGAGCAGCAAGTGAGGCGGGCTGAACTACATGGATATCTTGTTCTTAAAGAAATCAACCATCATTCTGCATAGCTCATTTTCTCTCCTCAGAAGTCCTTTCCCATAGTATTCCATATTTGGTAATTTGAGATGAAAGCAAGCAGATGGGAATTTAAAAAAAGAAATTTAGAAACAAGTGAGAGGAAAATAAAGGTAAAAGCAGAAGTAAACTAAGGGATGAAAACGCACTGTAGTAAATACTACAAACAACAGAAAAGCAAAAGCACTGAAGCATTTAAGCAGCCAAGACGTTTCCTATGTAAAACCTTAAAAGACCAAGTTATTGGGACTGCATGTGATGGTCAGCTCTTCGGCATCCATGTTCCATTGACTTAATTCTAAATGACTGAGGATCAGAGATGCTCATAACAGTGAGTTTCTGTATTCAAAAGCAAGACATTTTAGATATTGGATACTAACATACTCTTCTCCATATTTTAAAATTCCAGATTAAATATAACTCACATAAAACCTAGGAAAGAACCTCCTGTTCTTAAAAACTAAATACAATATTTAGATAGAGTTTACATCAAAGAACATATTATAACTAAGTTAAATATTTTCTCTTATTTTACTTTTTTTATACTATACTTCATGATGAAATTAGGGAAACTGATATTTCAGAAGTATTTTTGAATAGAAGACAACATATGGCAAACAAGACTCAACGAGTACAACCCCAGCTTCAGACACCTCTGTTGCAACATCAGTTCCTAAACCAAGAGTCCTCCAAAGCTAAGAAATTAAAACCAGGATCTATTAATACCAATGGAAGAGGACACAAAAATATACGGAATTATAAGCAAGAAAACAACCCCCCCAAATTTATATACAAGGAATTAGCAAAAGGAGAACTTTGTTCTTTACAATTCAGTTATTAGGAGCATATAATTGTTCTACTAATTTCAGCAGCTCTTGTAAATTCTTACACTTCTGCATAACTCAATAAACATTAAATATGGATAATGCATTTCATTATCAAAAAACCCCACTGGTATTTAACTTATATTTTCTTTAAGAGTAAATTGATGACCATACCCTGAATATGCAAGGGATGTCTTTACGAGTTGCATGTATTACATCTGATGCTAGGACAGAGCTCACACAAAAGTCTTCATCTCTAGTAAGAAAGAGAGCAAAAGAATCACGTACATGCACATACCAGCATTATTCAGCAAAATCTAACTGTACCACAGCTGTTTCAATAGGCTGTAATCTCCTAACACCACACAGAGGTCACAACTGCCATCACGGTTGTGTTACACTCCAACCATACTTGACCCAACCAACTCACAAGCTTTCTTTACTTCTGTTTCTACAGCATCCAGTACATGTAACTCAGTCCACCTGAAGTTAAGTGGGGTGGCTTTGTGCAGTTTCGGTTTACTGACCACACCTATTCTACAATTAGCAGCAAGAATATTATTCTTCCAGCCCAGCAGACACATTAGAAATGAATAATTCATACCTCAATGTGTAGCAAGAGAGGGGCCTTTGGAAAAAAAGAAAAATCACATAAAAAGCTCTTGGCAGCATAACTATAATTTGTGGGATTCAAATAAGGGTTTTCAAAACAGCTAGATTTTACTCTCTATTACAGTAAAATAAACAGACATCAGAACAACTTTTGCACTTCAGAGTGCTCCACCCGAGAGAACTTGCCTACAAAAGCCTTTTCAAACTGAATTTGACCAAGTTGATCACCGTAACTACCAATATTAGCATAAAGATGACACTAATGCCTGAAACTTGCCCATGCTAGAACTCATAGTTGTGTTGGTTATTGTCTCTTAAAATATCTAAGAGTCCCAACAAGACAGACTCAAAGAGGCAGCTACAATAAGCAGACAAATCATAGGACAGTTGGCATAGTATCTGGCTGATTTGCTTCAAGCAATGTACTGTTGTGAATGCTATTATTTGAAATACTTCTATGCCTCTGCTCCTGCTGCCAGTGTGTCAGAGAGAGCCAACACTGACAGTTCTCAGGGAGAATGGAACAGCAGTTCTAGTGCAACCCCACAGTATTACTGTCTGGAAAAAAATACAAATCAAGGTATCGAGGTGCTTGTGAATGCAAACTTTATGTTCAACAGAGACAAGGGTGCTGTAACATGAAAATGGATTACACCTTCCTGGTATTTCCATAAACTGAAATAAAAAAGCTTATTGGTTACTCTGATCAATGTAAGTCTTGGATCTTTTGCAGATGCCCTTTGGTGGTTCAAATGGATCACTATGAAAAACTGACTCCTGTGAGAAGGCAGGGTCAGAGCCACTCGCACTGCAAATTAGTCAGCACTTTTCTGAAGCCTAGTTAAGTATTTCTAATGTTCGGGAAATTACTGGCTATGGGATGACCTATGACTCAATGCTGAGGTCAGAATGCAGGGGAAAAACAATCTACCTAAGTATGCATGTGAAATTCTAGGAAGAAGTATGCTAATACTGTAAATACTAATGACTGTAGCGTAAGTGACTACAGAGTCACTTAAGTGACTTGTTGAGCAGACTTACTCAGACTTAACTTAGCTGCAGCCTAAATACAGAACATACATGCCTTCTCAGATCAGAGCTCTTCAAGTTTCTAGAGTGCTAAAAATAAATATGTGTGTTAGGAAAAAATACACAGGATTTCTACTCTGCCATAATAATACAAACCTGAGATCCAAGACTTGGCTTGCAACAACTCCAGGCTGGGTGGATTTTCCTTCAGGCACATCATATAAGAACAGTTTACAGTCACAGACAACTGCATAAGCCCTCTGCCATCCTTTCTTAACTCCTGTGGGCTTCGGGACCTGCATACAAATAACTGATTGCTTATTAAATGTAAGCACAAGTAGTAGACACAGAAAGCAGGGACATTTAGAAAAGCTTATACTTAGATCACCGGAATTAAAACACGTTCTACTTGCCCTTCAAAACGGAGTGAAAAATGTCAAGTAATCAAGCAATCACTTTTCCTCTCTTAAGTTCAACCATTCCCTGTTACAGTTTAATCAGGAAGATAGGTAGTGTTACAGTATGTAACCTGTAGGTGAATGGGGCTCGTATATTCTACAAATGCCAACACAGCAGTACAGTTTAGCTTTTATATTATGTGGGCATCAACAGTGACAGAAATTCTTCCTAAAGTATGCTTTCTCCTCCCTTTCCACTGCTGCCTATAAAAACTGTAGCTACTAATCGACTAACCTTTTAGCTCTTGTAGTAAAAACAATAGTTTCTCCCACATCTAAAGTGACAACGGTTAAGTAAGTTACATTAGAGGGTACACAAAGCATTAAGGCTTAAGTACAATTAGGAAATCTGTTTAAATATACTTAGAGGTTCCAAGGTCTATAGCCATAAGCAAAGTTTAGTATTCTTCTCTTGTCCAAGAACAAAAGACTATTACCTTGACATAACCTTTATAGGCCGTTCCTATTCCTCTTTGCACATCTACTCCAAGAGGCCTTTTGGCTTGCTCAGGGGGTATGGGGCAGACCTGAGGTGCGCTATCCTTGCAGGAAACATGGCATGCAAATGAACACACTAAGTACAAAAGAGAAAATTCACAGTGAAATGCATGTATCAGTCAGTCATAACAGTCGATTAACATTGTCTACCCTTTTGGTTAGCAAATTAATTATTCACACTGGAAGTGGCAGTCAAATATTGTAATAGCCCACTATGCTGAAGGAGTGAACACACCTAGATATTGCATGAGACTCTCCAAAGTGCTTTCATTTTCTCTTTTAAGCCTATCATTTCCATAAAGGGCAGGAACTGAGTCCACTTTCCAGGGCAACTTATGAAAGCACTTTCCAGAAGGAAAAGGAATTGATTAGCCTCACTGGTGCTAAGCGGCAACTAATCCAGTCACAGAAGAGAAAAAGCATTACTAAAGGAGGAGTAAAAATTATGGGGCAATGGTAGAAGACAAGTGTAGACTAGGCTCATGATACCCAAAGGAACAGCCAGGAGAGAGGGCAGCACAGGGCAAGCTGCCTGGCTTGTTCTTGGAGCTACAGTCTGCTCCAGGAGGACAAGGGTTACCAAAAAGTCATGCATGCAAAATACTCTGCTCCCCAAGACCAGAGAATAAATTCAGCTCTTTCAGGAGGCACCATAATTATTTGGGACTGTGCATATCAAGGCATGTTGCAGAGTAGGGAAAATCCACAGGACACAGCCAGTCCCTCAGGTCTCTGGAAATGTTGCTATATTTTACTGCAGCCTCCAGCATTACAAAGAGGAACTGGGAAAAGCCAGTAATTGGGAGTGGAACATGGCAATGTTTTGTTCTACCACGGTCACCTCTATTCTTATGCCAGTGTGATTTTTTTCTCTGGTTATCAAGATCTGGAGTAAAAGAGACAAACTGGAAAATGAATGATGCAGACCTTAATCAAAATATATATTAAAAAAGAGCAAAGTTGATAGCTACACTATGAGAAAAAGATTGTTTGAAACTTGCAGGAAGAGCTGCAAGAGTTCCCAGCTGTCAACAACAGGAGACAAAAGGCAGCCCCTGGGCAAGTGCTGCCAGGCTGATGCTCCTGGGGAAGAATTGTCACCAGAAGATCAGCCAGGAAGAAAACCCTGACAGGAAGATTAATATGATACTGAAGGTGTCAGTGGAGAGGGTGTCACTAGCAAGAACTAAGCTCGACACAGAAATACAATAAGGTTATTTATACTGTAGTGTCTTCAACAGATTTGTGGACTTCTAATGAGTCTATATATCTAACAAAGATGCAGAGACATATTATATTTTCAAACAAAAATATCTCCATATACTCAAACATGGAATTCAACAGTGACACACTCACCAGAGGAAGCATTTAAAAGAAAACTAATGGACAGCAAAGACAAGCTACAGGACAAAAATCCCTGGTAAATGGTCCTCTCAATATATAGTCAGGATAGCACAAAACAGAGACACTTATCATGTTACCAGAGAATTCCCATAGCCTTCTTCACTACAGAAACAGGAAACAGTTCTGCCCTCCCCCACAATTTACACTGTAACAGCACTAAAGATAGCAGAAATAGTAATATGAACGTGAATGAAAGTTTATACATTTTTTGACTTCTAAGTCTGATAATGATGCAAAAGAAAGGAGACCCATTCAGTGGCAGGTGAATTTTATTCCCTCCCCAAAGAAATGGTTGCACTAAAATACATTAGTCTTTTGGGATTTTTTTCAGGGATTTGTTGAAATATAAAAAATTTAACCGACTCACCATCACAGGCATAGCCTTGTCGAACTAATCCCACCATAAGAGAGGTGCAATGACTACACTGAGTAGGGCTTGTGAATGACTTGATATTGAGCTGGTGAGCTTTAGGCTGAAAGATAAATTCAGGATAAAAACTTTTCACTTTCTGTACTTACGTAACGCAAGCAGCATCATTCACCACCCTTCAGTATATCACAGTGTACATTATAAAACCTGTGCTGCAAGACAACAGTTACAGTTTTATTTCCAACTGCTTAAGACACTTAAACCCAAACCTGTAACCAACAATTTTTTGCCATCCCTTCTGACAAATCAAACCCCACCAACTCATAATTGGAAACATTTGATTAAAACCACAGATCTAACAAACAAACACATGACAAATCCAAAGAAGACAAGAACAAACATGGAGGGCTAATTTATAAATGCCTTTGGTTTTTTTAATAAGGTTAGCACAGTCCCCCTACCTTTGGTACAGCTAGAGAAATGGACTGAATGGTGGGGGAAGGAGCAGCAGGCATCCTCTGAAGCCGAATTGGTTCCTGAATCACAAAAAACTGTAATTGAGCAAAGTGACGCTTCAAGAATTTGTTTCAAAATCGGGGTGGCAAAGCTTACTGTTTCTGGTTTTTTGTTTCTATTTTTGAAAATTACCAAAAATTTAATTGTCATAAACATTGCCATTCTGATTTAATAGAAATAGATTGTATTTTAAAGCACTCACAGGAAAGCCTGCACACTAACAAACAAGCAGCAATACAGAGAACATATGAAAATGAGGTACATCAACATACACAAAGCTAGTGAAAAGATTTCATTTGCAACTGTCCTCAAAGCAGGTGCAAGTAACACTGACACACTGAAAATAAGCAACATTCAGTCCTGCTTCTTCACAATGAATGCTGCAATATGTATTTATCATGAACAAGACAGAGAGACTTTCTAGCAAATTACTCTTCAGGGTAAAATAACAGTTCTCTTACTTCTTGTTGTTGCTCTGCAGTTACG
The DNA here is from genome assembly GCA_013389865.1 of Piaya cayana. Taxonomy (NCBI): domain Eukaryota; kingdom Metazoa; phylum Chordata; class Aves; order Cuculiformes; family Coccyzidae; genus Piaya; species Piaya cayana. Next base: position 102,726 of record WAAB01012085.1, on the reverse strand, counting down.
ACTGAAGTAGATGGGGAAACTTCTGACTTGGGACCCTGTGTCTCCTGCTCACTGATAGAACTCGTCTGTGAAAGTGACAGCAAACATGGTATGTTAGCATGTATCTGATGAAGTATTCTCATGTCAACAAAATAGAAACCAATGCTGATTTCTCTATGTGGTACACATACATCTAATGACTTTCTACTGTGAAAAAAGTAGAAAAAACAATCCCTGCCACCTGATGGAAAAGCTGTAAAGCTGGAAGTACTGAAACACAAAACCTTACAGTGGGCAGCGTAAATACTGCAACAGCTGCCTTCTCCAAGCAAAGCTATGCCTAATCTCTTGGATGCAGGTATGGAATGATGTTTGAGAAGCTTGGCAATCATCCACAAAATAGCTTACTTTTCATGGCAGCTCAGAACACTAGGGTTTTTCTAGCACATAGCACCCAGCAATTCTGCCACAAGAAAAAAAATCTTAAAAGTAGTACACAAGCTTTTAAAAAGTTGGTCATTAAAAGAATCATGTCTACTTAATCACATTGTCTTACATTTCACTAAAATTTAAGACTAGCATCCATTACACACCTTCTATTAATTTCACACTTACAGTAGCAACTACTAATTGCCAGCACAAGGGGGAAGTATGCTACAATTCCAGAGCTAAAGAAGCTGGGTGTGGAAGTAGGATTCTGTACTCTGAGGACATTATGAAAATTATGACTAACAAACATCAGATTAGACTTCATATCAATGATGTAATTAACACTGAAGTCAACAAGTAATGAATCACTCACTTCCCAGCCAGTTTAGACAGGAAGATGGCTTAAGTTCAGTTAGCTCACTAAATATGTTCAAATATTTGTTATTTTTTTGTTATGAATTGATTGGTAGGGCTGGGCCATTTAAGATCAAATCATACGGTTATGTAATATAAAATATTTAAAGTGTGATTCAGCCTTAGCCATATAGATAGTCAAGATATAAAATAGTAAGCCTGTAAGGAGGTACTAAAAGAAAACTAAATTAGCTCTATTTAGTGAATTAAGTTATAGAGAAGTTAAGGAAGCAAATATCTAATTTTAGAAGGCCATTTTTACTATGACAGGTCACAACAAAATAAGGAGACAAAACTACTAGCAAGAACTTACTTCTTCCCAAAAGGCTAGCAGAGAAGATGTAGACGAAGAAGAAACAGAATCCTTTGTTGTAACAAATATGAGGGATAAAAATGATCACTTATCACCCACAGGAAAACTTCAGATGGAATATTAGTAGGCTAGCTAAATAAAATATTTTATAGGGCCAAATTATATTTATTCAAGCTAAATTAACCCAGAGCTGAAGATACAGAGTTCATAAACAGACGTGACTTGCATTACTAATGCAAGTCCATAAGTGCAGTATCAGCAATTTTAATGTAATTCATCAGAAAATGCCACCTGCATTTCCATGTCAACTATGTATTTATTGCAGAATCTGTAGAATGGAATGTTGATGAGTTATGGGCTTGATACCCTGCATGTTACTGTTTTAAGTATATCTGCTACTTTCTGAAGTAAAGTTTTAAAATATCAAGGTCAGTAGACAAAATTATTATTCAGACAGTAGCATATAACATGTTTCTCTCTCTTCCCTCCACCTCATCCGTACAGCACATCCTGCTGCTTCAGCAAGAAAGCCAACATGGACATTTTGTCACTAGGAATAGCATATACACAAAGTATATGTAAATATCACAGCATGACCATAGGCTTTCTTTTAGCAACAGTGACAATTTGGAAAAAAAAAAAGAGTACATATTTCAGATATAAAATCTAAGAAGGCTTCTGAGGTTTTAATCTGAGCCCCTTTAACTAAGCTCCATAAAGAAAACAGATTATTCTTTCCAGTTCCAGCTCTTGTTTTTAACCTAAACTGTCAGTGTTTTGCAAAAAAAATCCCAGAAAATCTTTGCAGATAAGAGTTCATGAAGTAAGGAAATGTGATTCAAGCAGCTGCTTCCTTGGGAAATGCAGAAACCTTTTAAGCTGGAACGCCCACCTAGAGCTCTGATTTGTATGATTAGTTTTCTAAGGACCACAGGGTGTGTCATTTATTATACAAACACCTGTAGGTCCTCTGATTCTCTTCCCAGTTCCTTCTACGCTAACCACTCCATTAAAATCTGGAGCCAACAATTTTACATATCTGCTTAAACACTCCTTGAACTGTGTGAACGCTCTTCCTTGTATTAACCAGCATCTTCTAACTGCAAAGCATTTAATTCTCTATTTGTAACAGGGTGTGCCAGCCTTTCCAAAAATGGTGAATATAAATTATTTAGCCAAATGTTTGAGATTAACCTAAACAAAGAAGCTAGAATGGGAAATAATTAATGTGAACTTCTGGGAATATTTCCCAAAGGCACCAGCTTCTCTACAAAATGCCAAGCAATCTGACACCTACTGGTCATTTAATCCTGTGTAACATTAAATTGGCTAATATGCCAGCTCCAAACACGCCATATAGTGCCCAAGTGTTACTTTTACATAATAAAAATAGAATTAAGTTATCACATTTTATAGATACTTTATGTAACAACTCACTCTGAAAGTCAGATCACGTGCAAGGGGAGAGGTGTTGAAATATTCAAAAATGGAATCTTGAAAGTCTGGAAGTTTGAGACCTAAAATCCAAAGCAGAATAGGCTTAGCTAAAAGACAACACCGCAGGTGGTGTTAGAAATCTGTTAAAGCATAGCAACTTTCAATTACCTGAATCTGTTCTGTACTTTTCTTCCATTTTTTTCTTCAAACCTTCCATCTCTTCCAACAGTTCCCTGTTCTTTGCTTCAGACTCCTTTAATTTACTAAAGCAACACAACATGATCAAAATTCAGTCTGACATATCCCAGAGGTAGGAATGCTACTGCACAAGGTTGTTAATTTCTGGTCCTACATCTCAGAGTTCTGGAAATTGCTTTTTATTAAAAAAAAAAAGACTTTTAAAGTCTTATTAATTCTATTATTTGAATAGGCACCTCACTACTTGACTAGATATTGAAAATCACAATTGAGACTACTACTAACACTGCATATATCTGCCAAATAAAATTATTCTAATAGCAGTTTGGCATTTCATTCCCAAGATTATGTCTACTCTCCAGTTACTCTAATAAAAGGTACTGAATTTGCTTTGAATTTGCTCATGTGCTTTTTTCCCCCTCAGATGTCCGAGCTTCGTATCTTGCTACTAAGCTCTTCATAACAGTGAAATGTTTACTTGAAGAAATTTAACTGTTCTCACTTGACTGTATAAGAAATGCGTAGTCTTGTAGAATGGGATCTTTCTGGCAAAGTCCAATATCCCAGGCTAAAGGGGCCATTTTAAGAAAGTCGTTACTACTCTGATCAGCAGCTTAGAGCAGTACCAAAACCCGACCAGAACTGAAGCTCTTATTACCTTTCAAAAGATATGTTTGCATCTTTAACTTTCCGTAGCTCTTCTTGAACTAGTTGTTTGGCACGAATTTCTGCATCAAGAGCAGACTGTAATTCCAGCCTAGCTGACATATCCAACTTCTGACTGCGTCGCACTTTCCAAAGTGGATCCTGTTGCAGTAAGTTACTGAATATTAATATCAACTGTCTAAAGACATTTCTGTTCTTGTTCAAAGACACAAATTAGCTTTCACACTGGTTCAGAGAATGCTTTTCTAATTAGTTATGGACAGTATACCTGCTGCATGGAAATCAGATGACATTCAGACTCTGTTACATAGAAATGAAGTAATGAGCAATTTTTATATTGGTTAAACACCTAACACAATATGTTTGAAGCTAAAACGCAGTATATCACTGAGCACGAAGTCAAACTGAGAGAACCCACTGAAAATGGCTAGTTTTTTTTTTTGTTCAGTCTAGAAAAAAGTATAAAACTTGTACAATGACATACTGGACTTTCAAGCATGAGACAGATCTCAATATTTAATGTAGAATATACAAAAATTATGAAAACAGAAATAATCTAGTTCTTGAGATACCAGAGATACCTTGAAAGTCTGTCCAAACAGTTCTTATGCTTGCTAAATAGCATACACTGTACTTTCTGCATACAACATGCAATTCTGCTCTACTACCCCCAAAAGCTAATATTCAGAGCTTTTCCAAGCATTTTTCAGTGAGGACTACAATTTTGTATTCCCTAATGGATACCTGTCTAGTCCCAAACGAACTTGCAAATAACAGTCATGGAAATGAGACATTTTTTATGTTGAGAAACAAGAGCCTTAGATCAAGTTCCGCTGAAGTTACAAAACCAGTTGTAATATAAAGAACAGAGAGTGTTCTTTATTCAGGCAGCAGCTAAGAAAAACAGGCAAACCGCGTCTGATTCCATCTTCCTATTAAATCTCTCAGTCACAGAATCATCTCTTGATGTTAGCTCATAAGAACTCATAACTTTATCTTATTCTGTCATATTCATAGATTTGGAAGGGGTGGTAATGCCTTATCTGTAGAAACCAGATCAGACAGAATTCGTGCATGGCAGACTGGGCTCAGCAGCATTGCTAGGGTCATGGGCTTCCACACGTAGCTGCAAATGGCTCTCCCTTTCCTTATGCAGGTTATTTAGCACCTGCCAAGGCAAAACAGCATTTTCATCTTTGAAACCGTGCTCCTTTGTAAGGGGTCTTCTATTTGGCAGATGTATTTGGAGTATTCATGTTGCTACTGTATGGGAAAACTATAGCTTAAGGTCTCATTATTCTGCATGTAAATAAAGTCACAGGCTCTCGGTGTCGCTAGTTTGTAACAATATCAACCAGTTAATGCTTGTTAGCTCACTGTAACAGCAACTAAAATTATTCACTTGCATCTAATGTGGCGAGGTACATTTCTGTACTCCTCTCCAATAGTTTAAGTTATTATTTCTTCTCTCCTTTGCACTGCTTAAAGCAATTTGTGATAGCAGACATAAACTATGAAACAACTGCCCCCTGTATTATCAAATTCTCATCAGATTACCTAGATGTTATTTCACAAGTAACAGGTAAGAACTAGTAAGCAAAGGATTTATTAGAAAATAATTCTGATTATGAACTGATAGCTGAAACTAAAAATGCAGCTTCTTAGACAGCCCCAGGAAAGCCTGAGTGCTTGCTATTTTCTTACCAGTGTTCTTGACCCCAGACTGGAACTTCTCAATGATTCCAATTCTTCTGTCATCTTGGAAGCTAATGCTTGGAGATAGCCACGAGCATCCTTCTCATCACTCACCCTGATGGGTAATTACAAAAATCCTGTTACTTAGTAGTTTGGTGGCTTATAGCACCGAATATTGTACCAGTAAATAATCAGTGTCTGCACTGGATTTAGGGGCATAACAGAAATGGACAAAGCAGGGAAAACTCTTCCAGCAACAGAAAACTGAATATATCTTAGATTGCTGGTTTAGGTATTCCTTTAAACCAATTCTCTCAATTGTGGCAGTTGCTAGGGAAACTGAAGTTTTCCTTCCACAATCAGCAAGAGTTCTGCAGAAATTCATTGTTATTGTTTGGAACATGATCTGCATATTGCTTGCTCTATTTTTATAAAGGCTACCTTCAAGATCTCCTTGTGTTGCATGCTGAAAATACCTGCACAGTTTGCTAAAACAGCAAACAAGAGGGAAAAACTGATCTATGGATTAAGTGCAAGTGTTTGTCTAGTGCAGCTAGTGAAATTCCATATGTTAACATGAACCTTTCAAATCATGACCATCTTCCTGAATGAATTTATCAAAATATTCCAAGTTGAGTGATTAAATGATCACTTGAGACACGATGATATCAAGTGATATCAAAGATAACATCAAACCTCTCTCCTTCATATTTAATAGCAACTGACAACATCACTTGTCACTACTATTTGGTAATACTAGAAAACAAAAGAGAAACAATCAGCACTCAGAAAAGCTGTGCTTTGGTGGGTTCTAGACACAAAGAAACAGCATAGATACAAATTACAAAAAAGTGCTAGTCAGTATTTCAAAAATTGAAAGTGGTTCTCTGGATCTTATAACAGTACATACCATTGAATAATTTCTGCAATCTGAGCTTCCCAGTGAGCAACAGACTCCTTCTTTGCTGCTAGGTCTTGAAGCTCATCTTCTAGCTGTCTGTTCTGTGCTGTTAATTTATCCACAAAGGAGCAGAGCTGAAACAGAAGATTAATTTTACTTTTGACTTATGTCTTGTTTCAGACTTTTTACCTATGTGTATGTCTACACATTATAAAATCAAACAAACAAGACCAGACCACCATGGCAATCTGGAAGCTCTAACGTACACCAAAGAACTGAAATGGATTCTTTTTTTTTGCGGAACTGGAGACAGGTTCTTGAGCACAGAAGAACACATCGCCAGTTCACACTAAACAATCCAAAACAAAGGAAAGAAAAAGCAAGTAGAAGTCATTGAGAGGAATAAGGTTTAACTGTAAGCCATCAGGAAGGAAGGCAGCCCTTGTAAATGCTTCCTTCTCTGTGTGTCCTTCATAAAGAAATCAGAAGGTGGTGTCCTCTGAGTTGTAGCAATCAATCCCACAAAAAGCAATACTGTGACGCTGAAGTTACTATTTAGCCAGATCTCTGACATTTATATGGCAAAATTGACATTTGTTTTGTTCATAAACAACCTGAACATTCACAGATCCTCTTCTGATCAATGAGTAGACTACTTCAACATCAGAAAGTAACAAAGTAAGAACTATATTTTGCTTAAAAATGTTTCCTGAAATAATTACCCTCTCATTTTCTGTTGTTAGCTTTTTGTTATCTTCCAAGAGCATAGATCTTTCACGCTCATATTTCTCTTTCATTGTTCCTACTGCTTCCTCCATTTCACTGTGCCTAATGAGAAGGATAGGAAATAGAAACATTTATAATATAACATTGTTGAACCTGTATACTGGGATTTTCAAAAAGGAATAAACAGTTTAAGTAAAATACCAACCTGCAGAAATACATATGCAATGCAATATGTACAAAAATATAATCCATAACTAATGGATCATGCCCAAAAGCTTACCTCTCGCGCTTTGTTTTCTCTAATTTATCCTTTAAAATCATGATCTCTTTCTGCAGTGCAAGCTGATGGCTCTCTGAATCATGTACTTCCTTTTTCACATTTTTTACTTCCAAAACATGTGATGCTTCTCGTCGAACCAACTCCTCTTCATAAAACAAGATTTTCTTTTCCAGCTCAGACTTAATTTTAGAGAGCTCCTGCTGATGTTCTAGTGCGGCACCTGCTGTCCGGCCTCCCTGCTTCAGCTTGTAGAAGAAGAGGAGAAACCATTAGGAATAAACTATAATCTTTATATTTTGGAAATATTATTTAAAATTAGAATTGCCCAATTGCTGGCAGTTGGGAAAACTCTTTATTTGGGCACTGAGTGACTTAAAAGGTGCCTGTCTCCAAGCATCAAACCCCACTAAGTGACTGCTCTGCTTGCATGAAACTAATAAGGGGTCGACATGGGCTGCAGAGATAACAGATTTGGATCACATTCGTTTGGTATCTGCTTAGAATTTATGTAAACTGGACATTTTCAAGTTATTAATATCCAATGAGATACTAAAGTCTGTCAAGCAAAGAAGCCGACAAGTTAGGTGAGGTTTCTAGTAATGCTGTAGTCTCCCACAGCTACCAACAGTTGAGTAAAGCAAAACTATTGCAGTGCCTGTGCCAAGAGTAAACACTTGTGAAAAAAATCATGTAACCTTTAGAGCTTCCAGCTCATTTTCCAGTTGTTTGGAGAAGGCCTCACTGTGCTCACGAAGCTTGCGTTCTTTTGATGCTTCCGCTACAGCTTCTTCAAGCTGGGCTTCCAGCTGCAACAAGAGTAATTTTAAGTAATTCCAACAGTAGATACTGGTATCTGTATCATTCATTTCCTTTCCTCCGTAAGGATATGCAGTGAGTTTTCCTTATTTCTATTTGAGTTTTCCTTATTTCTATTTCATGTTACACCACTGTAACAATCGTCTCAGAATGTCATGATAATTATTTTGCATTCAGTGATCCAGGCATCTTCTCATGCAGTTGAACTATTATTATCTGACTCTGTACTGACATGAACTACACTAAGTATGCACAGGGATAACTGCAGAGCTTTCATTAATGCTATGAGAAGGAAATGGCACTGGGAAGTCATTGCAGTTGTGAAATAAGGAAGTCTCCCATCAGCTCCATCAGCTCCATACCTCAGTATCAACTGAGGCAGCTTAACCCAACCTTTGAATCAAATTATTGCAGAAGACTTCAAATTGGAACACTGAGCACCTTTACCTTGCAATTATGGAACAAAGTAAGCTTGATCATCCATTTATCAACTTCAGAAAGCTTATCAGAAAGACAATTTAGATCTAGTGGCAACTAAGGCAACTGTCACAATTCAAGCAATAATGGCAGTTTTAAAATCTAACAGGAAGAGTAAGATTGTTTTTCCACATTCAAATTCAACTAGCAAAGTTATCTTTGAAAGGACTGTATTTAGAATTGTGGGCCAAGATAATGAACTTACAGACTATGCTCTGAATAGAAGACTGATACGGCTGTTAGGAAAGGAAGAACAGAGGAATTTGTAAGAACAAAGACAGGAGATTATAAAGCTTTACATGGAAATATTTAACTGAATCAGCAATGACATTTGAATGCCTGCTGTACTCTGGTCAACAGATGAGGTGCCACAGTCCTTCACCTTTCCCAGTTAACTATCACTTCTTATTCATGTATAGAAGTCTGGGAACTTCATCCCTTAGTAAATTTTCATAGACTGCCCTTCAATTTGCTAGGATTTTTCTAGTAATGTTTATAAAGCTCTTGAACTTCTCTTCTACATTTCACCCAGAGAATACATAAAATTTGGTCATTTTCCAGTGATTAAAACACTCCAAGTTAACCACAACAGCTGTTTCTTATGCCCTCTTCTGGTTTTCTACTTTATCTTACGTAAAACTATAAACTGTGCAGAATGCCCATCGGAAATTAACTTGCTTAAAGATATTACAGACATTTCCACAATGACAAACTGCAGACGAACGCAAACCACATATTTAGTCTGTGTCACAATTCCTCCCTCAAGCTGAAGAGAAATATTCAGTTGAAAGAAAAAACCTGAGGTCAGAATACTCCATCTTAAAGCACATGAAGACATTAAGTTTTCTAAGTTTCAAGCTATGAGTCAGAGTCTAGAAGAATGAGAACACAAGAAATAAGAGGCTGGGCATACAGTGAAAACAGTTTCCTCCAGATTAAATTCAGCCTGAGTACAAACTAAAAAAAGGAAGAATCAGTTCATTTCCTGATACATCAGTAAAACATTCAGAAACAAGTTCAAGGTCTATTTTGTGAATTGTAGCAAAGTTATATGGAAGAATTACTGGGGCAATTTCTTACAGACAGGCAAAGTGAATTATCATTAACAGTCACAATTTTTCAATACAATCACTTATGAGATATAGGATAAGCAGCAGCTGAAACATGTTATTGTTAAGCTAGTTTATCAAGCTACCTCTTTTCTGATCTTCTCCAATTTACGGATATCCTGTCGCATAGCATCAATTTTCTGCATGCTCACTTCCACCTCTTCTTCTTTGTCACGAAGTTGCCGGGACAGCTTCTGCTTTTGAGACCTCAAGTCTCCCATCCTTTCACTGAGTTCGGAGAACTCCTGCACAGCTAGCTTTCTTTGTTGGTGGGCATCCCTCAATTCTTTGGATTGCATCTTTAGTCTCTCTGAGGCTTCTACAAGTTGCTGGTTTAAATAAAAAAATATAATTAAAAAGTCATTTGAACTCTATATATTATTTCCAAGAAGAAAGGAAGGTTCAGTTTGCTTATGACTAAGTTTCATGCTTATGTCTTGAATGCTCAACCACCTGACATAACTTCTAAGTGCTATTTCCAATTTTCCTGAGCTGCCAGTCCCTTCTTCCAATGCTCACGAACTCTCCTTTTCTTCCTGAGTTCCAGCCAAAGCTGTCTGTTCAGCCATGATGGCCTTCTTCCCTGCAGGCTTGTCTTCTGGCACACTGGGACTGCCTCCTCCAGCATCTTTAAGATTTCCTTCTTGAATAAAGTCCAGCCTTCCTGAACTCCTTTGCTGTTCAGGACTGCCTCCCAAGGAATGTTCTCAACCAGGCTCCTACCCAGGCCAAAGCCTGTCCTTGGGAAGTCCAAGGTGGCCATTCTGCTGACCCTCCTCTCCTTACCTCCCTGAGAATTTAAAGCTCTTACCATTTCATGATTGCTATGCCCAAGGCGGCCTCTAACCATCCTATTACTCACAAGTTCACAAACAACAGGTCCAGTAGATGCCTTTCCTAGTTGGCTCACTCACTGTTGGCTTCCATATGCTGCAGGAACCTCCTGGACTGTTTCCTCTCCACTGTATAGTACTCCCAGCAGATGTCTGGTAAGCTGAAGTGCCCCACAAGAAGTGGCTAGTGATTGTGACACTTTTCATATCTGCTTATACAAAATTTTGCCTGCCTCTTCATTCTGGTTGGGTGCTCTATAACATGATATCTGTGTTGTTGGCTCTCCCTCTAATTCTTACCCATAAACACTCAACCCTATCACCACCACTGTCAAGCTTTAGACAGTCCCATCCCTTCTGAAGAGTGTAGAGCCATCCATTGCAGTAGTCCAGTCATCCAACCTGCTTCCATGATGGCAACTATATCATGGTTTTCTTGCTACACAATGGCTTCCAGCAGTTCCTATGTGTTGCCCATGTGGCATGTATTGGCACAGTTGCACTTCATTTGGGCTATTGATCCCACCACCTTTTGTGGAGGAGAAGCTCCAATTCCCACAAGACTGTTCTCAGGCACTTCCACAGCTTCTAACGCATCAATCATAGAATCACTTCAGTTGGAAGGGACCTTAAAGATCATCCAGTTCCAACTCCCCTGATATGGGAACAGACACCTTCCACCAGAAAACCAAAGGACCTTGCTAGCACACTATCTCTCAAACACCAGTGTGCTTCTTCCAGGTTTGTCTCTAGCAAGTCTGGTATTGTACCTTTTCCCTTTCAAATCTAGTTTAAAATACCATCAATGAACTTTGCTAATTCATGCACAAAGATCCTTTTACCCTTTTGAGGCAGGCATATCCCATCTATCACCCATCAGGCCTGGTTTTGTGCAAACTGATTCATGATCAACCCCCCCCCAAATTTTGCTGGTGACACCAGGCTCAGGGCCAGGTACTGATCTGCTGGTTCCTTCTGCTTCTTCTCTCATCATTCCCTACCACCAGAGGGATAGAGTAGAACACTGCTTGTGCTCCTGATCCTTAATCAGTTGTCCCAAGTCCCTGATGTCTCTCTTGATTGCTCTTGGACTTCTACTGAAACAGGTAAGAATAATTAAACGGCTAAATTAAATAATTCTTTAAGTGCTTCTTCCATCTAGCAGAACACACTTGAAATAAAGAAGATAACTTCAAGAAGGGAAACTGTGATACTCAGGAAAATTGCCAATGAAATTAACAGATTCACTAATATCTCAGCAGTTTTAAAAAGCAACATTTAAAACACTAAGATTGCAATCACAACAAAACTGTCCTAATGTAACTACTTTACACAATCATTTTTAAACAAATCTATCTTTGGATCAATACCTTATGAAGGTCCTCCTTTTCTTGCCGCATTACTCTGCATTGTTTTTCAAGTCCTTTCAACCTGTGTATAGAGTCTTCATGTTCCTGTCGAAAAGCCACTGCATCTGCCAGCTGTCCTTCCAGTTTACTTATATCTGTAGATTGAGATGTATTAAAGGTGGCTGGTCCCAAATTTACACCCAAAAAGCAAGCAACATTACTTAAAGAAATTGGCATTGCTTTCCTTGGAAAATCAACTACTTTACCATTCCCACCATTTCACATTGTTTAAGGAAATTCTGGGGCACTGACACCTCCAAAGAATTTTATTTTTTGAGCCTATTAAAGAAATCCTCCCAAGGACTATAACCTCTTCAAGTGAAAAAGCGTTAGCACAGGGATGGGTTTTGTTTTTGAAGAATGTAACTTCTAACCCTTGAAAATATTGAAATAAACTTCAGTTGTTCTAATTGCTGTTCTAGTAATTTGTCTCCTAAGCAGTTTTCATTATATGACAAGCAAGGCTACAGTCACTCATTAGTGTGTCAAGACTACAAAAGGACTATTTACTTCCTAGAACTAACAATTTGGGAAGGAAATATCACCCTGTACAAGGTAGGCCGGAGACTTGACTCCAGTTCTCTCTTTACTGTCAAAATTAAACAAAATTTATTTGAAATTATCACCTTTAAGTGCAACAAACTAACCACCTTTATATATTTCTGCTCACCCTTAGAGCTGGTAAGAAAATGAACTGTCATTCTCTATTTGATTTGAATTACTATTTCTTTTAAACAAATAGTTCCCCTGATGTCTGTGGCAGCACAGGAAATTGGAACTAAGGATTCAGGGAACCCAAGAACTGCTGTAACGATTAAAGTATTCCTCCTTTTCTCAGTTCAGCACAGATGTCCTCCCACTCTACATGAACTAGTAGTACTTCTTTATAAATCACACTACACTCCTAGATTTTCTATTTAACACGACACTACTGGATGAAAAGCTAGATAAATCTGAAATGTTTGCTGAAGTGGCATCTTAATCTACCTATTTTGACTCAAACCAAACCTACATCCAGGATACACAAGAACAGCTTGGTTTTGGAAGAATAATCTACATAAGAGTTGAGCTGATTTTTGCAATGGATGCATTTATGAAAACAGTATATTGCCAAATTACAGGGGAAAAAAAATACGCATCAGTAACTCAGCATCTGAACTCACTTATGCTCTACTACAGGCCCTCATAAACTTCTCAGCCAAATCTTTACAATTCAAAACTATTTCGTTTACTGCTGAATTCCACTTAAAAATTAGATGCAAACAGGAGGTTTGTATGGATAAACTAATAGCACTGTCAAGCAACAGACTTCCAGTGATATGGATGAGTCATTCTTCCCTCAGGACAGATGCCAGTATTTGTTTTTCTGCAGTGCTGAGTGCTTCCCAATTAATGCATCACCAGACAGAAACACAAAGGGAGCAGGAGCTCAGAAATATTTAAATGTGAACTACTATTATACACCCCCTCCACATATCCCCTTATATTACTAAAGAGCAACTAGGCTTCTCTCCCCATTGTCTCTTATGCCTGCTTTCAAGCAAAATCCGTCCAAAAGAATACTCCCTCTGAAAGGGATTAAGAGAACAGGATCTCCTGAGATTTTTAGGGAAACAAACATCACACAAAATGTTTAACTGAACCCATCCACACAGTTCACAGGATCAAAGAATAGACTCATCATAAAAATTAAAGTTGGAAAAGACCACTAAAATCATCATCAGGTCCAACTATCAACCTGACAACACCATGCCAACTAAACTGTGCCCTAAAATGCCACATCTACGTGTTTTTTGAACACCTCTCCACCACTTCACTGGGCAGCCTGTTCTAATGCTTCACCACTCCTTCAGTAAAGAAATTTTTCCTAATACCCATTCTAAACCTCCTCTGATGCAACCTGAATCCATTTCCTCTCATCTTGTTACCTGGGAGCTCTCTACAACTTCATTTCAGGTAGTTGTAGAGGGAGATAAGGTCACCCCTCATTCTCCTCCTCTCCAGACTCAATTCATTGTACTTTGAATTCCCCATGCTAGTATATGCTATCAGGCCAAGTAAGTGGAATAAAAATTTAAGTGCTCATCAGGAAAAACTGAAATGCCTCTTAGTATTGAAGGAGACTTCAAAAACCCCTTTGTTTATTTACCACCTCAAGAACATTAATTCTACTTATTGTAAAAACACAGTACACAATGTAACTAGGAGTAGCAAAATTAATTGCATTACTATAATTACCATGCCAGAGGCTTACCTGTTAATTTGTTCTTCAACCGTTCAATTTCTTCATTTAATTTTTTAATCTCCTTATCGCGGCTTGTATTTACTGTAACACATACTGGACCCTGGAGGTTCTGCATTGTTTGTGCAGATTCTTAAAATCAGAAAAGGAAGGAAAAGGTGTTCAATAAAATACATTCTAATTCCTGCTAATGAGCAGAACTAAAAATCCAAACAAATACAAACCACTAACCTTGCAGTTTTCTGTTTAAATCCTGCTTTTCTTGCTCTAATTTCCGTATTTTCTTTTCATAGCCTTCTATTTGTGAAGTGTTCTTTAAGTCACGCTCTACATCCATATCTTTGGTTACAGTGTCAGACTGCATGGCACTCTTTAAAGTGCCTCTATCAGATAAAGAGCTGAAAACAAATACATAAGTTAGAACGTTTTAATAAATACTCACAGCAGTCTACAGCAGTAACGTGCTGTGATTCCATCAAATACACATCTTAAATTTACAAGAACAGTAAGTGCAGTAATTGTTACTGTTGAGACAACTGTCAGGATAGATAAAATAATTATTCCCTAGCTACTGTGTATGCTGCTGTAGAATTAAGAAACCTGCACTTAGGACTTTAATCATGTAGACCTATACTCACTTTACAAACTGCCTAAATGACTGAAAATATTAACTCTCCTATGCCAAAAACTACAATTACCTGACAGCAAAGTAAGCAGATAAGTGTACCTGCACTGAAAGAGCTGAGGGACAGATGCAAAAATTTAGATTGAAATGTGACAAAGATGGATTTAAGTTAAGCCATGTGATCTCACTCTGAAAAGGACAAAATATGTGTACTGGGTTCTTTCTGAAATAGTACTGCATGGCATAACAGACCTCAGCAAAGGGAAATAGAATAACAAACAGGACAGCACAACCTTAAGATCAGAGACAAATATATGTATTTGAGGGATCTCTGAGGTCAGATGAGGGCCATTTCAAAGATGTGCAAAGTGAGCTGCTTTGTCCATCTTCAACACCATTTATGTTAACTTAGCATAGCAGCGAGACTTTGGATCAATGAGCTAATCCTGAACTGTTCCTGGCAGACAGGCAATGTGGACAAGAATTGTTCTCAGCCTTTCAGTGCAGATACCGTAAGATTATACCAAATTGCAATTGACACATCTAGTTGCTTAACTTTTATTCATCTCAAATTGATATAATATTGAATACAAAAACATCTAATCTTGGCAAGCATGACCAAAATACGTTCTCACACTTTAAAAAGAGGATAAAGGTTTAACCACAGGTACATCTACAGAAACCAATCATTCTACATGTTTATAAAAATGAGAATTTCTTAGGATTAGCTACATTTGGGAAAAAAACTTAATGAAGAACATATCCTTTGCTTACCTATCAGTTGTGTATGTAAACCCAACAAATGGTAAATGCAGTCCAGAAAAGCCTGCATGAGAACTTGGTGGCACCACTTCCTGCATGAAAACAACATGCATGAAAACCCAAAAAAGAACCCATACAGTGCTAAAGGCATTTGATTCACCCTCAAGAGTTAGAAAGACAGTTAAGGAAAAGACTTTTCTTAGAGCATGCCAACTGACAATTGCCAGCTACACTTCATTGTATAGCCTTCCATTGTTCCTGGAAGAACTTTATTTCAGAATAGGTCATGAATTTAGGAGCCTCTTGAACTACCACTTGAAAGAGCATCATTTAAACAAGTTCAAGCACAATGTAACAAGTAAAAGAACAAACCAAAATCTCAAGCTGCTAATTAAAAGTGACCTGGCACCAAAATGCATGCTGTTAGTTTTAGTATGCTAGTTATTGTTAGCCAAGTAACCAAAAAAACATGCCGAGAGCTCTTCATTTCTTGGAACACAAGCTAATGAACAAATTACCACTAAAGCTCTCTGCTCCTCCTGGCCCAAGTTTGTACACTACTAGACAAGAAAAATGGAAGAGATGAAATCCGATGTCCCCAATTCAAAACCCAATCTCTTAAATGAGTGGAGATGTGGCAGAGTGAGCTCTCTTACATAGCTCAGATTACAAGCTGCATGGAGAATATATGTGTATTTCTGAAGAGAGGTTTTTTTCCTTCATCTTTGAAAAGGAAAAAATCCAAATACTAGCTCCCTGTAAAGGCAAACTAAAAGGGCAACTAAGGGCTTCCTTCTCCACCTCAATATGTTTAACTTTGACTGACCATGTAGCAGCAGTCCATTTCAGCAAGTGCTACCATTTAGAAAAACAGCTCACAATTTCCAATAACCCAATATGTCAGAAATTAAAACTTTGAATTGTTCACATTTGAAATGACGCATTTTTCGTCTCTTACATTGCTTATTTTGACATAAGTTCTCACTACTACCTCATAGTGCAGTAAGGTTGCATATTCACATTAGTAACATGAAAAAAATAGACTCACTGGATTTCTTAATACATCATCATCTACATCAAAGTTTGAGGTGTCGGAAGGACTGCTAACTTCAGGAATGTAAGGTGCTTCTAGGTTTCGGATGTTATCCCAATTAAGTCCTTCAAAAAATGCATGAGACTTAAAATCCTCTATTCCATTTTGTCCCAGTCTACGCTCCCTACTGCAGATAAGCCGCTGAATTAGATCTTTTGCCTCTTCAGACACATCTGTAACATGGGATGGAAACTGAAATCTTTCCTAGAAAACAAAACAAAACAAATACATTTTTAGTGGAGGAACTGATTCCATAACTTTCAACAGTAGTTTTAAAAAGAAGTGTTCTAAATTACACCAATAAACCTGGAAATCAATAACCAAATATTGTTCTAGTTCCAATGAGCAGCGGCAGATCACAATGCAATACATTCAGTAACAGATCTTTTATCTTAAAATGGATTTTGAGGACAAGTAATACTTTCTCAATTTCTTTTAATACAGATCTGTTTGAAACTAACTGCAATTACAGTAACTATTAGATAAAGCAATTTTTTTTTCTTCAAGACATACAGGTATTTTGACACACTACAATATTTTAAAGATCATACAATAAAGGCAGATCCACTGATTTCCTAAGGATTAATTTCAGCTCTCAAAAACTGATGGTCGTAGTCAACTCTTTACAAAAGGTTGTTAATTTGAAGGATACATTTTTCTAATTTATAGTTTAAATACCTCTTTTTCTTACCAAATTATGATTTTTACTTAGCAAAGATTTATATTACCATTAACAAATAGAAGACTACAACTGTAGTTACCGCTAACATCTGAAATTACTCTAGATAAAAATTTGGAAAACTTTTTCTGTATTTTACTACTATCACTGTATAGTCAAGAAGGGACTTCTAAATTTTTTTTTCCAATAAAGGACAACAGCATACACATATCTATTTATAATACAGCTTTTCAAGTTTAAAATGAGATTATTAGGGACCAAATCAGTGTAACTGAAATTTAACTTTAAAACTTTCACTGAAAAACATGTAATCTTATTATGTGTCCAAATGAGATTAAAAAATTATTGTGTCTGCAGGACAACAGCTTCAAATTTCATCCCATGTAGTTAAAGAGCCAGTTAGCCGGAGTTTACACTGGTTATATTTGCAACCAGCTAGTTCACTGAAGGAATTAAGGCAAGAGATTCATCATAGTAAGGATTTCAGCACAAGGATTCCATGTTTTATACATCACTGCTTCATCGTCTACACCACTGCACTGGTGAGACTGCACCTCGAATCCTGTGTTCAGTTCTGGGCCCCTCACCACAAGAAGGATGTTGAGGCTCTGGAGCGAGTCCAGAGAAGAGCAACAAAGCTGGTGAAGGGGCTGGAGAATAAGAAGANGTGCTAAGGGACATGGTTTAGTGTTTGATAGGAATGGTTGGACTCGATGATCCAGTGGGTCTCTTCCAACCTGGTTCTATAATTGTGAGAGCACAGCATTGTATACACGAGTAAACTGCACTCATCTTGAAGAGAACATCAAACCCTATGCAATAGCTTCTGGCTTCCTAGGATGAGCATGCACATAAACACATCCTCCTAATGCAGCTCATGAAAGGACACAATGAACTAGTTTATTCTAAAATTCAAAATACACCCAGAAGTTCCAACTCTTCTCTACCGCTTTGACCCTGGACAACCCCCCTAACTTCATGTTCTTCATGCAGCTCAAATTCACCTTCTTCTGCCACTTCCACTCCAGGCAACTCCCCCTGACCCCATGTCTACACTGGTTGACTTGCCTATTCCCTGTTTTGTACTGTTATCAGTGTGACAGAAAATGTGCACAGCTGTGTAAATAATGAGTTACTTCATTTCTCCTGCACATCCCAGAGGAAAACTTAAATGGGCCTAACATGAGAATTGTTTTTGATATTGATTTTGTGCTGACTGCTTCAGATTTTTCAACAAGAACAACACCAGCATTTACAGAAAAAATTAAATTTGACAAAGAAGCAAACATTCCTAAAACCTGAACCAACAAACAATATGGTTCTAAACTATCATGGAAAAGCAAAGCACTACTATCACTCTAATATCTTTATGTGATAACAGCTTCTCTGTAAACATTGTAATCTCAGTGGATACACTTAATATCTCTTACTTCATGATTCATAATCTTGCCATAGGTTTCCACTAATGACTCTGCATAAAAGGGTGTTTCGCCATACAGCATTTCATACATGCAGACACCCAGTGACCACCAGTCACATTCTGGCCCATATTTTCCCATGCCATCTTCCATGGCTTGCAGTATCTCTGGGGAGATGTAGTCAGGCGTACCCACCGCTACTGACGACTGCACCTAAAAAAATACAGCAAATATAATTCTCGTAAGTTTTCAAGTTCTCTCAGCAACTTTCTCACTCACACATCCGCATTTGTGACAATTACAGACACCAGGATTTGATTTTGGAAAGCGAAGAGATTTTTAAAGTCAAAGCCACAAAATAAAGAAAATATTAAGAAAGTAAAATAGAATGCAAAGATTAAGTTCCAAACTACTTCTATGAAAAATCAGTTGATAAATTTTATTCTGAACACAAGAGAAACCCAAAATAGTCACACCCATTGTGAAAAAGCAGAAAGACAGGGAAATGTTTTGCCTTTGCATCTTTTTATATTTTAAAATTCCAATTGGTTGCCAGAAGTTGAAATAAGAAATGAATAAGCAGAGAGTTCAAGTGCTATGCTTGAGTTTTACAGTTTCATTTGAAGATAGCAAGGGCAAGTTGATGACTATTTTTATTATGTCAAAAATTGGTTTAAGGCTTATTGCATAGCTTCGCAATTGGATGAAAGTAAGGTGGGGAACTGCCCTGTGCCCAAGTAGTAGGGAAGAACAGATCATCAGGGCAGTGACAGAGCAGCTCTGATGTCTAGGTCTATGTTCTCAGGATTCACAAAGAGTTATAATGGCTCCTTCCAATTAAGTCTGCATTTTAACATGGTAAATCTTTGAAAGGCATTTAATGACTACAGAATATCACCAACACTTGAGTTTGTGCCAAAAATCAGTGAACAATGTTGCATGCCATATTTTGGCAGGATTGGCACCTTGGGAAGCACCCTACACTAGACAAAAACTCACTCAAGAGTTCAAAATCTGGTGCACAAGATGGCCAATTACCATAATGTTGCTGTTTGGTTTGTAAAAGTTCTACAAAATAAACTGCTTATTAATTTTCTCTTCATTTTAAATGACTTAGATTTCAAATATGTCACGGCTGCTAGGTTCCTCGTCATCTATGATTCCAGCACAGGAATAATATCAAACTCCTTTACTTTTTAGCACAGGGTCTTTGGACAGTTCATAAAAATCTCATGAGAACTCACACTCCTAGTAGAAGGTGAAAGATAGAAAAACATAGCAAAGGAAAACTTCAAAAGGTAGCAGCCTGTTAAACAAGGAGAGTAAGGTGTTCAGAAACACTTTTATAATATAAATACACTGAGTTATACACTTATCTCAATTTTTAGTCCATCAATAACCTTACAACCTATCACCTCCCTAATGCACTTTGACAATGCCTGATAGCTCCAAGACCAGCAACTCACTAAACAGGTTATTATACCAGTGACCCAATCAAATTTTGCTTCATACATACTGTGCCATCTTCACTCATTTTCAGACAGGATCCAAAGTCTGCCAGTCGTATGTGGCCATTCATGTCCAAAAGGACATTATCAGGCTTTATGTCCCTGTAGTAAAAGAAATAAGGGAGAAGATTTGAATACGAGGTATTAGCTCGGCTTGTAAAGGTTAATCTTGCATCAGAATAACAAAGAATTTTATGTTGGATATCCACTGATGCAAGTTTGTTTGTGTACTAATCACAAACCTCTCCTGCCCAATTTAGGACTTTTCCTGCAATGCTGAAGCCTTAGATTACATCAGATTTTCAAGCTCATCATAGCTGAACTCTGAATACCCAAATAATCAAGCAGAACAATTACAGTGAGTCATACTGACTGTAACAGATAGACACTTTACTTCATCAACATAATTTCAAGATTATATGCATCACAATATATTGTTTCAGGGCAAGAAAGATAAAAGAGAAAGGGGAACCTTTTAATCATATGTTTTTTTCCCATGAATTATAACTACCTTATGACTTTTTACCTAGGAAGATTTTTCTTTACTGCTTCTCTAAATTTTGTCCATCATTTCTGTTGGCCAGTATTTTATATTTGCTATTCAAGCCCATTTGCTTGTGTGGATACCTAAAGACCTTTGCATTCTGTGCACATGCAGCAGTTACTCTACAACCCACTGAACTCTGGGATCAAGGCAATGCCATTTCAACAGGATACATTAACATTAGAAAGTTTCCAATATCAAATTGTGTCTTTCCTATTCTTACACAGATAAAGCAGTGTATAAAATGGTATACAGCATGCCAAGGCTACTAAATAACATAACCGAAGATTCCCATTTCATTCTAGCTCATTACTTTATTTTTTTTTTTTTTGATCAGGAAGGTGGCCAAGAAGGATTTACTAAAGGGCATGTTAATTGAATTTAGTCCACCAATTATCTACATTTTACTTCACCACTTTGTACTTAAATTCACACAAAGTATCAGTAAAAGATCAATCATCCAGACAACTTAATTAGACAGTCCTGATATATACTATGCCGCTTTTTAAATTAACAGCCTCAAAATATCCCAAATGTTTTAAGAGCACCTAGCCAATATCTTGGGAAGGTGGCAAGACAAGATGAGAGAAAAGCAAGTGCAGAAAATAATCAACTCAGTTGTGTACCCATTCTGCAGGCTAAAAAGTAGAACATCCAGGCCTTCCAAGGTAACATACACAGTCTCCTGCCAACACCATCCAGGATCAGCTCCCAACATGCAAGCTTATCACCACTCCAGTTTGAAATACTATTATTACCTGAGCTAGCCCAAAAGAAAACCAAAACTATAAGTATGTTCATTTGGGGTTTTTTATGATAAATAATACTATCTATTAATAATAAATAAAGCCATATGCTTTATACAAAACTCATCAGTTTTTCTGCACCATAAAATATTGTACTCTTTTCAAATGGAAAGTTCCAAATGCCACTACATGTGCTCAGAAATTAAAAATTTTAAAATGTGCTTTAATACACCTTGCTACACAGATGTGGAAGTTGACAATGTCTGATTTTTAAGGTGTTGAATTTCACAGTTTCACACTTGAGAAGACTTATTATAAAAAACATTTTAAGTTCAATAAAGGGTCCTTAGACGTGTAAAAATCCAACCAATCTGAAAAATTTTTCCAACACAAACTTGAATTAACACTTTTTAACCAAGGGCTAATGCTTTAAAATTAATTACTGAAATGTCACTTATCATTGCTCATTAGCAGTATTAAGACAAAATAGTAAATGTTATACTATGCCTGTCAACATAAATTAAACATATCCTCATTTGTTATAATACAGAAAAATATGTGATAACCCAGAAAATTAGACCATGCTACTGTATTTTCCCAGTAAATTCATCAGTAATTTTCTACTGCTAAACTTACTGCATACATTTCAGTTCCAGGTACTGTCAACACTACTTTACAGACTCACAGCCACAAGTCAAGTTCAGTAGGTGTTGAGGATTATTAAAGCTTATACACAACTATACATCATGTTTTTGGTTTGTTTGATTTTTAAAGAACACTGTTCACAGTGCTATTTGAAGCATGAGCCAATGTCATCCAACACATCTCTGCTGTTCTGCTTTGCATGCAGATCTCGCTTGCCTAAGGGAACGCTATTCCTATTCAGAAAGGCTTAATGCCCCATCTCTGAGCTCCACTGTTTCCTATCTACAGCTAACAGGTCATATAAGCCTTTAAAGGGTCCTTGAAATCCTCTCCAGAGCTATCATGCTTCTTCCCGTTGCCAAGGAATGATTTTGTGGGCATTCACACATCCGCTATTCAAAGCATATGTTTTGGCCTCATAGCTATTCATCCTACTGCCACAACATGTTTTAATTCAGCTCCCTGCAAACTACCTTCCTCAGAAATGGGTGCAATGGTGCCTCTGATGAACTTCTCTCAGCACATAACATTTTTAAATCCCCACATATTGTCCACATTCACTCACAGGAGTATTACAGAGTTTCTGTATCTTTTCTCTTTTTAATTCTTGTATCAGTGATGAAAGTCCACACAGAACAGTTTGAGAATTCCCTGTGCCTTTTAAACATTAATCATAAATATAAATCACCTCGCTCAACTAATGGTTTTCATCCACAGATGCCATAATGGAGACAGTAAAACTGTCCTTATTTCACAGACTAAGAAATAAAGGCATAAAGAGGTAAAGGAATCATGGCCTTACTATGTGTAAATTTTGCAGAATGTCTAAACAATTTCAGAGAATTCAAACTGCTTCAAACTTCTAGGCTGGATTGCAAAAAAGGCAGATAAGTATTCATGAAGTGAACTGAGAATAAGTCAAGAAACCTGATTAAAACTAAAAGGCTTGGAAAAAGGTTGGTCAGATAAGCGTCACTAACACCAATCTATCAAAACCTGATATTTAAAAAGCAAGAGCTTACACAGCTAGTTTACAGTACACAGTAAGCAAGTACTCAGAGCAGTGTGCCTGTGGCTATTGTACCCATCTGCACATGTAGCAATATCTCTGGGATTACTGTTGTAACTGTACATATATTTTTTCCCAAAGTGAGATGGTATTTTACCTGTGCACATAATGTAGCTCATGTATGGAATGTATAGCAAGCACCATTTCACCAATGTAGAACCTAGCCATATCTTCAGGAAGTTTGTCTTCAAACTTACTGAGAAGCGTCAGTAAGTCACCACCAACATAGTAGTCCATCACTAGATACTGAAAAAGGAGAAACAAAGCAGTTAAGTAATGAAAGACAGGTAGTAAGAAAAAAAAAAATTAAAGTTCATCAGTCCATCATCCTCTGAAAAGAATTTTTTTTGCCATGGCTGGGAAAGTTGTCAAAATTACTAATCGTTTGTGTTACTTTTATTTGCTTATTTAGTATCAAAGCATATCACATTCCTTTAATAGCTGCAGTAAGGGTGACACAGCAGCATTCATTTCTTACCATAAAAAAACCCCATCCAAGATATGGCAGCAATAAACAAGTAAACCAATGTGAATTTATTTCTGTCTTAACTACAGTATCACACAAAGAAAATTACTTGCTATCACAAAGACTAATGTAGGTTATCTACCCTTAAACCAACCATTTCCAGAGGATGTAGGAAGAAAAAAACTATAGGTAAAAAAAACATTTGATGCATCTTAGTGTAAAATATATATTTCATTACTACTTTTAGTTTTGGTACCCTTTTAATACTACAAGTGGTTCCAAAAGTACGAGATTTATCACATTAACACCTTTAAACATTCATCTTGGCACACATAATGGATGTTTAACACAGCTGGCAAGAGCTTGATGACATTATACATTAGAGATGGCCATGACAAGCCAGGAGCACTGCCAAGCCAGAGGCACTACAGCAGTGGGAAAACTGAAAAATCAAACATTTATGTTCTTTTGAAAACATTTCAATGAAAAAGTAACCAGCCTCCTAGGCAATCAGCTATTATCCTATCCACAGAAAGAACCAACACATAGAGGGTAATGTAAAAGACAAGGGCTCAGACTTGCTATTTGTTTGTTATACCACTAAACAGCGACTACATTTTAGCAATATCCACTTAAATCCAGAACATTAATTCAAGTATAACGACTTTATCTGGTGGTATGAATTCTGGGCCATTTTGTTGCATGCTTCCCCAGATGCTTTGATACACAGTTTTAGGAATAACATTACTTAATCTAGAAATAATTTTCCAAAGCAGTCATCTGATTTTTCTCCTCAAGGTAAAGCGACATGCAAATCCACTGCCCCTGCCACAGATTCATCTTCCAGAAGGGAAAGGAACAAAAAGTGCAATACTAACCATTTCCTCACTATCTTTTGGCTTAAATGAGAAATTCTGAAAGGCTTAAGGTTTGATTTTTTTCTCTGTATTATTCAAATTATAGCTTAATCCAACAGGCATATTTCATCACTTATGTTGAAACCAATTAGCCCACGTTGCACAACCTATCAAGGAATTATAAATGTGTGTTGGGACACTGTATGCATATAACAATTACCTCTGAAAACAAAAGGCTGCATACAGAAACCAGCAATCTTTTAAAAGGGATACCATATTAAAGTATTTTCTCTCCAATTCAAACATCAGAAAGCTTAGAGAGGCTTCTGTGGGAGATGAAATAGCCTGCCTGTCAAAGAGACAAGGTCTGCACTTCCCTCAGCTCCCAGAGCATGCATAACTCAGCAAGAATTCAGCTGACCCAAGAAATGATGCACTTGGATCAGAGAAAGATGGAACACCTTTTCTGCAATGAAGTAAAAATGTATTCCTCTCCCAATTCACAATGGTTTTCTTGCCAGAAGGGACTTCTACCTTCACATGGGGTTAAAATAAAGAGTATTAAGATGCTGAAATCCAGAGATATCACATTCTTCCAGTGGAGTGACTACATCAAACACAGGAGAGCAGCTGGAAAACACCAACAACAAAAAGACACTAAAATACTGCCATGAATACTCAGAGACCTTTAAGAGGCTGACAGCACATGAACACACATATGCCCCTCTTCATGAATGAGAGTAGGAAAGGATATATATCTGGTAAAGCACAAGAAACCTAACAGATTTGAGTATGGATGAGATTAAGGTCTTGAAGTTGCATACGTGTTTCCAGTATTCAAGGCTATGTTTCATCTACACGATATCTGCTTCAGCAAGATCACCAAAGGTTTACTTGACCCATTCCCACTCAAGCCATCTCTACAAAAAGCTTTCTAGGAACCAGAAAAAAAGCCAGGCTAGCATTTTCCATGAAATGTCATTTAAGAGCCAGCCATTCAGAAATCATTACCACATGGTCTGTTTGCATCTAAAACATTCTAAAACTACAGAAGCAGAACCAGAAATGAACTCTAGAACATATACTTTCTGTGGGATTTTGTTTCTTGCTTATACTTAAGTTCTATATCATCACATGCTTGAGTAATAGAATAAAACCCCAATTAAAAAAATCTAGACTCTCCAAGGGCAGCTACTTATACCTTAACATCTTACCTTCTCTTTATTTCGTCTCATTCTGAACCTTTATCAGGCACCCAGAGGAGGATGGCAAAGCCCTAGATGTAGGAAGACACTAAGATTCTCTCTCTGCTTCAGGATTAGCTCATGTGATTTTGCATGAGTGTTAGCCTCTTCTCCCAAGTAAGAAGTGATAGGACAAGAGGAAAGGTCCTCAAGTTGCACCAGGGAAGATTTAAATTAGATACTAGGAGATATTACTTCACCGAAAGTACTGTCAAGCACTGGAACAGTCTGCCCAGGGAAGTGGTGGTATCAACATCCCTGATGGCATGTAGATGATGTGTAGCTGTGGTACTTAGGGACACAGTTTAGCAGTGGATTTGGCAGTGTTGGGATTATGGCTGGACTCTATGATCTTAAACATCTGTTCCAATCTAAATGACTGTACGATTATGTGATTTAGAATCATTAACTATAGTGCACAAAAATCACTGGGAGTAGATACCAGAACACTGAGCTCTATCTTTCAGAGAACCGATTTAGGAGGAAGTTTTTTATGGAAAGAGTCATTAGGCATTGGAATATGCTGCCCAGGGAGGTGGTTGATTCTCCTTCCCTGGAGGTGTTTAAATCACGAGTAGACGAGGTCCTGAGGGACATGGTTTAGTGTTTGGTGGGAATGGTTGGACTCGATGATCCGATGGGTCTCTTCCAACCCGGTGATTCTGTGATGTCCACTCCAGGCTGGAGAACGAAGCTGTTGTCTGTTCTCGTTTTGTTCTCAGTCTTGTATATCATTCTACAAGGATCAAGGAAGAACAGCACAGCTGTCGTGGCTTAATCCAGCAGCCAGCACAAAGAATCATTTGGAGCACAGCTAGCAACAAAGAGCCATGTGGCCACTCATTCCCCCTACCCCTCTCCTGGCGAAACCGGAAAAGGAATCGAAAAGGTTGAACTTGTGGGCTGATGTAAGAACTGTCTAACAAGGCAGCAATGGGAGAGAAAATACAGTTGTTGCTGTAAAAGAATATACAAAGTGACATCTCACAAGTGATACACAATGCAAAGTTGCTCAATGACCTGAGATCAGGTGCTTAACCACTCCCTGTCTGGAATCCTGAGTTGTGGAGCCGTGCCACCTTGCCAACCACCTCTCTTATACGTACTGGACAGGATGGTGATGGCATGGGATATCTCACTAGCCAGTTCAGTCAACAGCTTCAGTCTTGTTCCTTTCAGAGTTTCTAATTAACCTCTTCCCAGCCAGAACCAGGACATTATCCACTTCTTATTCTATATCACTTTAGTCATGCCTAGATCTAACACTTTCCAATTGTTCACCACAATTTTTTGTATCTTTTGCTATGTGTACACACATATATCACTCCCTTAGTTCATGAGCCACCCCTTCAAAATGCTTGTTCAGTTCAGTAGTCCATAACTTTGGGCTCCACCTGTCATAACAGTTCTCCAGGGCAGGAGAGAATGTGTAGTGTTGGACTGTTGCATGCTGCACCTGGAGCACACAGCTGGTGTATCTGGCACAGCCCATGCCTATGGTCTGCATATTGAGGATGTTGATCTTGAGGAAATTGTCAGGCAACTACTGCTGAAGCCAGCTCTTTGTTCAGTTTCACCTAAGTTCATTAATTTAGGTAATCCTCACTGTAATACCTTTGATATGACCCACAGTAATCATAGAAGTAACATCATACAATACAAATTATTTGCTATCCTCATCCCAAATCAAATCCCTTTGAAATACACATTGCATTTTCCCATCTTGATGAAGCATCCACTCAGGTCCTTGAGCAAAAGCAATCCTACAAATGGGTTTGCCTTCCTCTTAGGCAGAACTAACCTAGACTAACAAGTTCTTCACGTGCACTACTGGGACTTTATCCCCTTCTACAGTATGTGGAAGTTTGGATTGGGCAGGGACGGCTCAACTGGCAGACCCCTGTGCGTTGACTAAACAGGCAGATTTTGCTAAATGTTTGAAGGCCCCAGCAGCCATTCTCAGTGTAGTTTCTAGTAGTCCATTGCATTGTTTGATTTTCTCAGAGGCTGATGCATGATAGGGGATGAGATATACCCACTCAATATCATGGTCTTTGGCCCAGGTGTCTATGAGGTTGTCTCAGAACTGAGTCCTAAGGGCTAGCTCAATTCTTTCTGGAGTGTCATGTCACCAAGGGACTTGCTTTTCAAGAGCAAGAACAGTGTTCCAGGTAGTGGCACAGGGCACAGGTTATGCTTCCAGCTATCCAGTGGTTGCTTCCACCACTGTAAGCACATGACACTTTCCTTGGTGGGTTTGTGGGCGTATGACACAGTTCATTTGCCAGGCTTCACCAGATTTATATTTCACAGAATCACCGGGTTGGAAGAGACCCATCGGATCATCGAGTCCAAGCATTCCTATCAAACACTAAACCATGTCCCTCAGGACCTCGTCTACTCGGGCCTTAAACATCCCCAGGGAAGGTGAATCAACCACTTCCCTGGGCAGCATATTCCAATGCCTAATGAACCTTTCAGTAAAAAACTTCCTCCTAATCTCTAGC
>WAAB01012085.1:44370-74226 GCA_013389865.1 Piaya cayana | reverse complement strand
AACAGGGCTGGACCCAGCACTGAGCCCGGGGGAACCCCACTTGTGACTGGCCTCCAGTTGGATTTAATACCATTTACCACCACTCTCTGGGCCCGGCCATCCAACCAGTTTTCCACCCAGGAGAGTGTGCGCCTGTCCAGGCCAGAGGCTGACAGTTTCTGTAGCAGAATGCTGTGAGAAACTGTGTCAAAGGCTTTGCTGAAGTCCAGGAAGAGGACCATTGTCTTCCATAAGAAACAAAGGTTCATCCATTTGGCTTGCTTGAGTGCAGCTCATGTTTCACATTCACAGATAACCTGTGCAAGAGTGCTCATGGTCAAGAACATCCCTTGACTTTGCGCCCATGGATATGTTGCATCTCTTCCATGCTGGCCTGAAGTGTCATGGGCCCACCGAGATACACTTCAAGTTCCTGGTCCACATCTACCTGCTGGTTGTTTTGATGTTCCTCAGTGGCCCAGCTCTTAGGTAATGTACTTTTACAACCAGATTCTCAAACTGGGCAGCAGTATCTTGCCACAATGGGGCAACCCATATGAGTTTGTCTCTGTACTGACAGCTGCTGTGCTTCCATTGCTGTAACACCCTCCCCCCTCTCCCCCCCGCATCAGGCACTGATGAACATCCATGAGTTGGTGTAAAGTACTAATCATTTTTCTCATTCAGCAATGCCTAAAACCAGCTGGATGGCTTTCACCTCTGCAAATTGACTCAATTCACCTTGTCCTTCAGCAGCTTCTGCAGCCCATCGTGCTGCACTCCAAAGACCAGGTTTCCACCTTTGATGTTTTCCTACATTTCAACAATGAGCAATATCCTTCTAATTTCCTAGTATTTTACTATACAGTGTGGCCTCTCCAGCATGTATCACCACCTCCTCTGGTTACATTCTGAAATCTTTGCCTCCTGGACAGTCTATGACCTCTTCCAAAAATTCCTTGAAGACTGGGGTTTCAAATTCAAGCCTGCTATGGGATTAGTGTGATCCATTTACTCCACACAGCATCAGTTAAACGATACATAAAGGGGACCTTGTCTTTGAACATCCAGCCAAGCACCAGTAGTAGAGGTGCTAAAAGGAGTTGTGCTTCAGTACCGACCACTTCTGAAGCAGCTGGAACTACTCCATATGCTGCCAATATCTCTTTTTCACTTGAGTATAGCAGGCCTCAGATCCTTCTATATCCCTGATTCCAAAATCCTAGTGGACAGCCTTGAGTCTCTTCTAGTATTTTCTGCAGAGACTTCAGGTAGGTCCATTCTTCCCAGCTGTGGTGTAGAGCATATTTTACATCTTGTCTTGCCTGGACTGGCCCAAGAGCTACTGCATGAACAATCTCTCATTTGATCTGCTCAAAGGCTTGTCACAGCTCAGGGCCCTATTTGGCATCATTCTTCTCCTAGGTCACTTGATAGAGAAGGCTTACAATCAGACTGTAATTTGGAATACACATTGTCCCAAACCCCATAAGCTTGGGTTTCCTTTTTGCCAGTCAGTAGAGACATAGTTGGTATTTTCTTGATCGCATCCACTGTGATTCAGCAATGCCCAGTTTTCCACTTTATTCCCAAAAACTGGATCTCCTATGCAGGTCCACTTACCCTACATAATTTTTTTATAGCAAAACCATCTTCCAGAAAAAGCTGAATTACTTTCTCTCCTTTCTCAGAAACTTCTGCTGTTGTGGTGTCCCATATGATGATGTTGCCCGTGTATTGCAGGTGTTCTGAAGCTTCATCCTGTTCCAGTACAGCCTGGATCAGTCCACAGCAAATGGTGGAGCTATGGACCTCTGTTCACCCTTAGGCAGTTGATTCCTGGTGTACTGGACGCCCCTCCAACTGAAAGCAAACTGTGGCCTGCACTCTGCTGCCAAAGCAACTGAGAAAAATTCATTAGTGATCTCAATTGAGGCATATCACTTGTCTGTCTTTGACTCACATTCGTACTGAAGTTCTAGCAGTGTGACTTCGCCCAGGCCACAATAACCTACTGTCAGTCTCCACTCTCCATTAGATTTTTCGCACTGGCCATATGGGACTATTAAAGGGTGAGCTATCTTACTGATCACTCCCCTCAGCTCTCCATCTGATGAATGAGCTTATGGATGGGAATCAGAGACTCTTGTTAGTGTGGTATCGCTACTGGTGCACTGCTGTGGCAGCAACTGGTGCCTGTTGCTCGTCAGCCTCCAGCAACCTCATAACAGGAGGATCCTCTGAGAAACCAGGTAAGGTAGACAGCCATTTAATTTCCTTTGTCTCCAAGGCTGCTCTACCAAAAGTCCACCTGTACTGTTCTGGGTCCTTTAAACAGCAACTCCTGAGGTAGTCGATGACAAGGATGCATGAGGCCCTCTGGACCAGTCACAATGCACTGTTTTTGCCACTCATTCCCAGTCTTCGGCTTCCAATACTGTTAGCTGTTGGGATCCCCCTATCACTCCAGAAACACAGATGAGTTCTGCCCTGTTATAGTTTGACTGCATTAGGGTACATTGTGCACTGGTGTCCACTACAGCATCATGATCTTGTGAGTCTGATGTGCAAGGCCACTTAATCCACAGTCCAATAAATCCAGTTATCACTCTCCTCCCCTTGGCTGGATGCAAGGCCCCTTTAAATCTGACTACGGTATTTGTTCCTCACTTTTGGTAAATATAAGGGAGAAGTTTTTTCAAGAGGACTGGATGAAGATGTCTGGGGAACTGCACATGGGAAACTGGAGTGGCAGTTTTCCTGGAAGAATCTCCTTTTGTGATAGCTTTTAATTCCAACTCACATACCCATGCCTCTAGGGTGGAGGTAGGTTTTCCATACCACTTCTTCCTGTCCTCTCTATGGTCATGCAGGTAAAACCACGGGGTAGCCTGTTGTGTGTAGCCTCTCACAAACAGAACAACACTTTGAATAGGTGAGATACTGGCCCATACATGTGGATAAGTCTCTGAGTTGCCAGACCTCCTGGAACAGTTTCTCCACACCATCCTCTTTGAGTTGCTGGACTTCCTGGGACGACTTTTCAAACACGACAACAGTACACTCCATACAAATTTCCACCCCGTGGGTCAGGTGCACCAGACGCCACCTGGATATAATTATCCAGGTTATTATAAATCACCTCCAGCATGGCAAATTCCCTTCAGGTACCTCCATAGAGGTCCACAAGCCTGGGTGACATGTAACACTGTCTTTAAAAGAATGCCTTTCCTTCATGCCTGACAGGCGCCACCAGAGGATGATGATTTGTGTCTTCTTCTGAATCACCTTGCCACTGCCCCTTTCCCCAGACAGGGGTCTTGGCTGCTTGGCTCCTCTCCCCTCTAATTCCAGCCTACTGGCTCCATTATCCCAGCAGTGAAGCACCTAGTTAACAGTGTTTTGGTCTGGATGCCAGCTGAAATACCTTTGCATATCTTGCAGCTCACTCAGGGACAGGGTGATTACCTCTGGTTCTGGCTCTCCCTTCTGTTCTTGTGATGGCCCTCATTCATCCTTGTCCCTTACTAAGCAAACTGATTTTTTTTGTGTCTTTCTTACTCTGTATACAGGTGACTGATATCACTGTGAGTTGGTTCCTGGGTCAGCTGCAGTGCTGGTCATCTAGGGTTTGAGTAAGTGCTGTGCTTGTTGCTGAGGTTGTAGTAACCACTGTGCCTGTCACAACAGTTGGAGTAGCCACTGTGCTTGCTCCATCTTTTTTCCTTTTTTTCCCCTTAATGCTGCTGCATAATGCTGAACAGGGCTCAGCAGACAAGGGCTAGACCCCAGCACATTGCAGTCATCTCTGTCCTCCTGGAACTGCCAGGGGAACAGCATCCTTCCTCCAAATTTTCTACTAGTTTTTCGGGATTCTGTACTTGTCCACTAGAGTGAAGTTCCAAAACACTGGAGGTGCCCACTCTCCTAGTTGTTTGCCCGTACTATTCCAAACACCCTGCCACTCACAACCATCCAGCCTTGGGACAGATCCCTGGGTGTTTTTTTTTAAATAGTTGTTTAACCCTAAACAAAACATGAAATGCATTCAAGAGACAGAGCAATAGAAGCTTTCTGGCCTGAACATCCCAAGGACACTGAAAATTCTCAAGAGCTGTTGGAATTAGCCTGAGGAAGAAAGTGGAGGTAAAAGAGCAAGGGAAAGCATCTTCCCCCCACCTTCTCTGTAGAGTGGGTGTGATTATTACAAATTCTGAGAGATGGTGCCTGATGTACAGACATGACAACAATACAGATACCAGCTGAACCTCATTGCTAGTGACGGGATTGTATCATAGGTCAATATTATACGAGACAGAATTATAATCCCTATCCTTCTCCAAAAGGTGATAAAGAGTGCTGCAGGGAATACATAGAAGATGTATGGATTTACAAAACACAATCATATGAACAATTAATGCACCATTGCGACTGGTGACCATTCAACCAGTGTAATAAATGTGTAACACAGTTTGGTTAATTCTGTTGTTATCTCAACATCTTGAGCCCCATGCTGGGTGCCAAAGGACTGTTGTGGTTTAACCCAGCAGCCGGTATAAAGAACCATGTGTAAGACGGCCAGCAACAAAAGACCAAATGGCCGCTCAATCTTTTCTTCCCATTCCTGGGGAGATTGGAGTGGGTATTAAAAATAAAAGGTAAGACTCATGGGCTGAGATAAAAACAGTTTAACAGGGCAGCAAGGGAGAGAAAAATACAACAATTGTTACAGTAGAAGAGTATACAAAACACGAGTGATACACAATGCAAAGTCGCTCAACCACTGGAGACCGGATGCCCAGCTGCTCCCAGTCCAGAATTCCAAGTCGTGTACTCACATTGTGGAAAAACATCCTGTGCTGTAAAACCCAAAACCACGAAACGAACCCAACTGCACAGAGCTACTCTGAGCCACATCACTGTGCAGACCACCTCCCCTGTTTATACTGAACATGATGATGATGGCATGGAATATCTCATTGGCCAGTCTGGTCAGCTGCCCTCGCTGTGTCCTTTCCTATAGCTTCTTGTGAAAATTAACCCTTTCTCTGCCCAAACCAGGGAATTAACCCTTTCCCAGCCAGAACCAGGACAACAGCTAAAAAGCAAACCCAATCTGCCCAGGTTCTGTAACATGGCAGTGCTCTCCTGAGATGTGGAAAAACATGGCTATAAACTTCTTCAAGCTCAGCAGAGAACTGAAGAGATCTTTTAGCCATGGACAAAAGAATGACTTAAATGGTATGGAACAGAATCTTCTGTCCAGGTTTTTGGATTAAAGTCCTTTTCTGATGTGTTTCACCTTTTCTTAATGCATCACTTACAATAGAGCAACTGAGATGCAGATACATCCCATCTGCGAGCACCAGACATTCGCATGAGATGGATGCTAAGTAACAGACTAAATTGGAACAAAGCATCTCAGCACATACAGAACCAGACCTTAGGCAAACAGGGAATCTGCCAACTTCGGCTGCCAGAAACAGTTGTTGCTTTCTTAGATATTGAATCTTAAAACTAGATGTTAGATGTCTAAATTCTGGTGTCAAGTGAAATTTCAACACCTAGATGTCTTTGGAAACTTGGGGAAAAGACATATATTATACTGTTATAGGTTGCTTGGAATAGATGTGTATAAAATGATATCAGCAATACTAGATCCCTCTCTTTACTACCATTACTTCTGCTTGCTATATTGCGAAGCTAACTTTTTTGTAGGTAGCTTAATTTTTACAAGCTAATTGCAAATAAGTTATAGGAATTCTTAGGTTATTTTTATGCAAGTCTGAAAGCTGTTTGGTTCTGAGGGAATTTGAAATTATGAGCTCTCTTCATGAGGCAGAGCTAGAGATGGCTAAACTTTGACAGGTTGAAAATCTGAATCTATCACAAAGCATTTAATGGAAATAGTCTCTAAATGACTGTGTAAGATCTCAATGCTTATTTGTTTACAGTGTGCTTGTTATTCTGAAAATACTTTAAACATGACAGTAAAATTAATTTGTTTTGGTTTAGCACCAGTGAAGAGGAGTATTTTCTAACCTTTTCATATGCTTAGTTCCTGATCTCATTGATAACCTTTTATCAATACTTTTTTTCTTATTTATAATCATGACTTGCTAGTGTGATACTTTCTACAAAGGGTTAAGAAGGTGAACACTTTCACATTATAAATATGTCATTTTTTACAGAAATGGTTGGCAAAATCCAGCCTCAGGGAGCCACAGGGAAGCTGTATAGTTCAGTATACTGGGGCTTAACTGACTTTGCTCCTGACTTCTGTGACTAAGGTAAATATAGCTTATATGTTACAGTTCTAGTAACCCATCACTAAAAAACTGTAACAGGAATAATGACCTTCCTTATATGTGCTTGAAGAAGTCTCTCAAACTACTGAGATGACCTATATACTGATTTAAAACCACATTTATCTAAATATTTTAAAGAAATAGGCTATCTTTTCTGAGGCTTAAAAAAGCACCTGTTTTATTAGGTTTTTTTACAAGAAAATTTTCAATTACTTTTGCTATTTTTTAACCAGATCTTGTTTCAAAAGAGAAAAAAAAAAATTCTTGCTTGTACAGTTAACGCCTCTCAAATTATTTACCTGTGATGTTATCCAAAACATCAAACTAAAGCATAATACATTTTATGCAAGGATAGATTAGGTAATAATTTAAGATGCTTAACTAAACCTCTACATACTGTAGTACTACAACTTTCTCACTCTCCTTAAGTTAGTCAGTCCCTTTGAAGTTTTTCTTCAAGGAGAAAACAAGAATGTTGAAACGCTGCTGTGAGGTGTGAGGACTGATTTATTCCATATCTTTAAGGGAACCAAAAAAAAAAATCTTTCATAACCTAAAGCTTTTATTTGCTGATGAATCAAACATACCAAGTAGTTCTCATCTTGAAAGGCATAGTGCAATGTAGTAATCCACTGACAATCTCCATTGACCAAGACATTTCTCTCCTCTCGGAAGCAAGCTGTCTAAAGGAAAAGAGGGGGGAAAAAAGCCATTGTCAACATCAGCAAGTCGTTTTCACAGGAAGAATACATATGGATGTTTTATTGGATTATTTTAAATTACTGAACAGAGGTCTCTATTCATTAGAATTCAGTCTGCCCAAGTGACAAGCCAGGGAACCTCCACAGGCTTGAAGCCAGGCATTCAGGCACTCTAATCCTGACTGCAAACTTGGAAAAAAGAAAAAAAACCCCAAACAACCCAACCATCAACACACACCCCCAAAAACACCAGAAAGCCCACAAGCCAATACTGAATCTCTGTTCCATAATGTTAAAGCCTGAAAAATGATAACTTGTCACTGCAATCTGTAGCAGAAAGATAATGGTTCTAGGAAATTAAGTCTGGTTCTTCTGAAAAAGACCTTTGTGGGAAGAGAGTATCATGTACACTTTTCCTACAACACAGTTGTAGACATTGCCAGCATGCTATAGGAAATAAGCAGATTTTACTATTGCTGTCTTATCTTTGTCCAGTAAATATATTTTCATTTTCAATAAACTTGTCTCTACTTCAAGTAGCACACTGACAATTCAGAGAAGCAAGCTCTTTGTAACCGATTTTCTCAGCATCTTTACACAAAACCAACTTTCATAAACTTCACGTAGTACTCCTTAATAAAAGTACTAATAAAAAAAAAGTATTAAAATTTTTATTGGATCAAGACCATCAAAACGCAGACTTTGGGGCTCTTCCACTACTCCCAATTCAGAGGGCCCTTATTAGGATACTCAGTATCTGCAGATTGAAGTGTTTGTGTTCTAGATAATAACTAATCTTTTTTTTTTTTTTTCTGGCCAATGCCACTTGTCCAGATGTCTTAAAAAATGTACTATGGAAAGAACATGCCTGGGAAGCTCTAAAGCTTTCCCATACACTGATTGTATCTTATAAATTTATCTCAAGCATTCTTCCCTCTAAAGAAGCAGAAGCCAATCTATGTTTCTATTACAGAAGGCCATACCATGACTGCGTTTTAAAGTTAGTAATTACTGGTGAAGAGATGTAAATTGTAATTAATTGTTAACTGAGAGTGATGTAACAGTTTATGAATGCAAGGCCAAAGTATCACTCTACAAAAAGCTTGGCAGCAACTGCAAGTCCAAGTAATTCTATCCCTTGCCCTGAGCAGCACAGCACTTCTCAGTTCCTCTGGCACCACAATATGAGGAGGCTGCCAACAAAGAAAACTAGTTTGTTTATTTTCAAAGACATCAGTTCCTTGATCCAGTTCAGTATGCAATCTCAAATAGCAAGGGAATGTTATAAACACTTCAAAACCAGTAATGCTGCTGAACACTTTTCATCATGAATTCAAAGTACGAAACTCTCTTTTTCTGCTTAGGGCAGCTTAAAAGGCCTTGAGACCTGCCGTGAGAAAGCACCACAGGCTACCTAATCAGCCAGTCAGGACCTATTTGAACCATCAACAGCAATACACCAATAACTATGTATTTTGCTGTCAGAATGAAGAATACAAATGGTCCACCTTATGAACATAAATGGCATGCCTATTTTTGCTTGCAACCCATTTATGGATGTCAGTTGATATTCACTAATCTTTCTTGTAATTTTTTCCCCCCCAAACACAGGTTTTTTTATTTTTTTTCTTGCAGCTAATAAACAATAAGGAGCATTTAGATAACTTTTTGCTATGTTTAGTAAGTCATACAAACCAAACAAACCAGCACAACACACCACTTAAACCACTCCTACAGTGGTTATTAGAACACCTGAAGTCTGGTTTTCAGTGGAATTGCCCATTCTAGAGTTTACTGTATTTTTTGTTTCAAAAACTAACCAAGTTTTACCACATTTGGGAAATTTTAACACCCAGAGATTTTATGAACTCCAGGTACAGGTTATAAAGTGTTGCTTATCCAGAAAAGCCAAATCAAGCAAGTAAACTGAACAGGGGGGAAAAAAAAAAAACCACCAAAGGGGCACAACAGAGAAGACAGTTCCTTTGTTGTCCTTCGTGGATGAGGAAAATAAGGAGGAAGAGAATATAGCTGGACTGTAATTTGTCCCAAGTGTGTTTTGTGAAAATCAGGAGGGTAAGAGGAGTTACTTGCAAAAATCTGAAGGCAATTCATAAATAGCTGCCTTCTCTGGACATCTCTACATGTAAAAGTTCCAGATATTTAGGTAGGCCAATTAATTAGGTCATTTAAAAAACAACTGAAGGAAGCCAGCATAGCTGTACTTCCATTAGAGTTTGGGAGGCCCCCTAAAAGCATTTGGGTTTAAAACAATTCTATATTGACCAGAGAATTAACCCATCTGAAGCCTGTGTAGTACACAGCCTTCCAGTACAGGGGAAGGCTTAATGTAGAACTGCTGATGCAGCACAGCCAAGAGAGTGAGCTCTTCTGAGCTCAAAAAAAAAAAAAAAAAAAAAAAAAAAAAAAAAAAAAAAAAAAAAAAAAAAAAAAAAAGAGTGCTGCCACTGCTTGGAACAAGCATGGAGCAATGGACTGAGCGTGACTGCATCAGGCAATGGCAGTAGTGAAGAGGGGCTTAACAAGAGGGAGGAGATTTATTCACAGGAAAAGAGTTGGCACTGACTCACAGAAAAGAAGAGGAACTAGAAAGGGTAGGCTGGGGGAGGAGATGTCAGGAAGGAAGAAGAATAGGAGAGGATAGGATAGGGAAGGGTCACAGCGGGCTCAGTCCTCAGCAAGCAGCTAGCTTTCACCCCTTAACATAGCTGCTGCAGCTATGTACATGCACTACATGTATTTTCCCCTTACATATTTTGCCTGCTGACTTGTGTAATATTACATTTGACATAGGGTTTTCCTCTACCATACAACAGTAGGTACCCTAGGAATACAACATTTCCCATTGCATATTCTCAGTAGGTTTTTCCTAATCTGTGAAGTAGCCATTCACATTTACATAATTTGTTGTGACAACATATATCTCCTTTAATTACAAACACCCTTCTTAAACAGATTTACCTTCTTAACACGTTTTGGTTTATAAATGTGCAATTCAAAAATATTTAGTTATGTATGCTTTCTGAATGCAAGAGAAAAAAAGACCTTTCCATAACGTTTTGTATACAGTTGTGAATGTCATAGTAGCACCAATCTCAGCTTTCATGCAGCCTTTAAGTTGCCTTTATTGTAAACAAAAATCTGGCCAATTCAGGGTAAAAACTAGGGCAGACTGTCTGGTAAACGAATACACAGTAATGCTGAGAACAACAGATGCCTGGAAGGGACTGTCAGACTTGATTGCATTAAAACAGCTTAAGAGAAAAAGAAAAAAAAAAAAGACTGAAGCTCCTATGCTTATGAAATAATTCCTCCTAATCTGGAAGAGCTTCAATGTAATTCTCCTAATGTCATTTAAAAAATTCTCTGCATTAAAAAAACTGTATTACTTACCTCTGCCCTTTTAAGCATTTCCCACTTATTTAGAATTTTCATTGCATAAATGCGCTCTGTACACTTCATTTTGACAACTGCAACCTGAAATAATGAGGTATCTTTATTTAACAAATGTATAGTCAGAGAAATAAATTATTTAAATAGTTTAATATACACAACAAAAGCACGATCAAAGAAATACAATTTTTAAACAGCATTTGTTCATGAATCAATAAAATAAGTTCCTATGGCATCATCAGTG
Source organism: Piaya cayana (assembly GCA_013389865.1). Classification (NCBI taxonomy): domain Eukaryota; kingdom Metazoa; phylum Chordata; class Aves; order Cuculiformes; family Coccyzidae; genus Piaya; species Piaya cayana. The sequence continues at coordinate 63,580 of WAAB01012085.1, read as the reverse complement.
ATCAACTCACACTGATAAATTACAGTTTGAGTCTTTGCTCCTTCTATATTCCTCCTCCATCACTACTACGTGCTTGATGCACAGCACATCACGTATGGTCAAGTGCTCCTAATCAAGTACATGGGGGATGGTGCAGGAGGAATATGAAGCTTTTCATATGAAGATGGGCAATAAAGCTGCATTGTCTGCCAAGAACAAGTGATGCTTGTATGCTTGCCTTCAGCCAATGAGGTAACATTTAAAAGGGCAGCCTGAGAAAACAAGAAAGGCTGCTGTCAATGGCTATACGCTGCATTTGACTAATTTGTTTTCACATTTCAGGTTCCAGAAACTTGAAAGATTTGCAAATTAACATGCTTTTGTGCACTGTATGCAGATATTTAAAAGAAAAAACAGTATTCATTTACTTATTCATCATTATTCTTGAAGCATTTTACTATGCATCCTGTGTATTAGACTTGCTTAGACTGGTGTGTTATGAACAGTAGCTGTGGACACAGTTGTACAGGGGAAGGAAAAAAAAAAAGGAGTAATACAAAAATGTCAAGGCTTAGGAATGCAAAAACTTTATTTTGACCAAGACTAAACTTTATTTTGACGAAGACATTTATTCTCCAAGAACAAAAATAATTCTTCTCATAGTAAAGACATTATTTCCACTAAAGTCTTCCAGCTGGCAAAAGAAAAGCAGGCATCATGATTAAGGCAGCAACATCTACACAGGACTACACATGGACTGCTGGAATATTTCTGCTGCTTCACAGCTTGCCTCTATTTCAGAAGTAGAAAAACAACCAGGAGTCATTGGTACCACCAAAGCTCTGAATAGCAGTGGGAAAAGTAACAGGAATCACATTGGCTCACCTTTTCTGTCACTTACAAACCTTACCTATAAAGAATTTAAGAGCTACAGAAGCCCTACGAAGATGCTGACTTTAAAACAAGGTTGGAAAAGTGTGTCAAGTAGCATAACACTATACAAAATCAGAACTACTGAGAAGGGAAGATGGAAATACAGGATCTACTGCACCCTCTCAGTAAAGAAGCTCCCAACGAGAAGCAGGGGGACAACTGCTCCTCCAGTAACACAAGAACGTTATGTTCACATTTAGATACCTCACTCTGCAGATGTATACCTAAGGCCATCTCTTGGCATATTAAGCTCCATTCACTAGGTCACATAATAGATGAGTGATGCCAAGTACAAACCCGCACTAGAGCCTTGTAACAGAAACATATCTTAGAAAAGGACTAGTAGGTCTCCATCACAGCAAAGGTCCAGGAAAGTAGCCCTAAACGCAGCTGAAAAAACCACAGCACAAATAAGGTTATGTAAGCTAGCAGAGCATTCACAGCTGCATTACATCCTAGTGTCTCCTGGCCTACAAACACCTCCTGCAGACACTTCTCATGTTGTGGGGGAAGGATGAGCGAGATGAGAACTTCTCATCTGAATATGTGGGATTCCCTGGTGAATATGAAACTATTCAACTCTGACCTTCACTAACAGCCTACAACACCTAGCTTTGTTCCTGTCTTCCTCACAGCCTGGCAGTTAAAAGCCATTGTAACAACCTCTCTGCAAACACTTAAATGAATTATTTGCCTAAAATATACCAGTCTCCACTGAAGGGACAGATCAAACTGAGCATGATTACATGTTGCAGGTGAACAAAAGCTCTGAGGCAGAATCGATTTTCAAGCCTAGCTCTGCCCTGAAGTAGCAACACAGAGGTTTTATTACAACACAGCACTAGAACTGCTCAGTCACCTAAATACAAATATAGTACACAAATCAGAACCCAGCTACCCAACTACCACACTGCATCTAAGACCGTCAGTGTCTGAAAGCACTGCAGGATGGTGGATGTTAGAAGCGTGTTCAGCTGCTGAGGAGTGATGCGAGCCTGGCATCGCAGAAGACCTCTAAAAACGTCAGAACAATGTAGTAAATGAGAACTTCCCTGAGAAAAGAAAACCAAACCTGTAGGAGCTATTTAGCAATTCCTCAGTTGCTAACTATAATAGTGCTATTTATTTCCAACTGGAAGGACTGCTTAAAGAAAAGCCCAATTTAAACTTTCTGGAGGAAGATAATTGTCTTCTGTGGAAGAAAAAGGTACAATTAATAAAAGGAAAGTTGACTCATTTTCATACTAAGTGGTTATCAAATTACGGCAGAAGTGAACGCACTATTGCTTAATTGTGTGGACAACAGTGGGACAGCTTCTTGTGTCAGCAGAAAAATTCACATAACCATACATCAAAATGGGCAACTCCTCATGAATTTGATCTCTGCAAAGAAACTTGACAGGTGCAGAATGTGTCTCAGAACTAAAGGACCCTTGGCCTGACTAGACCAGACTCTTACATATTTTCTAATCATTAGGATTAATTTTTTTAAGAAAACAAATGAACAGAAATACAAAACCCAAACCTCACTGATGCCTGAGTGGAAACAGGGAAGCATGAATTACATTATGCTTCAATAAACTCAGTACTATTATAAGCAAGAGCGTTGTCACAGTATTGTAAAAAAAAAAAAAAAATCAAAAACCCAAAACAATAAATCACAAACAAACAAGAAAACCCAAAAAAACCCACCAAAAAAAAAAATCTCACACAAACCTCTTTTTTCCATGAAACACCTCAGTATTTCCTTGAGTTATCTTTCCTGAACTTTCTTCATTGGGTGGCAGCACTTCCAAGTTTATGCTAATCATACAATGCTTTGGCTTCTTGTGAGATGCTGTAGTATAATTGTTTTTCTTACTTTGTATTAATTCGTCTTTCTCTGGCATACCTTAAATCCAATTACAATAACCACACTGACCACTTTGTGATACCAAACAAACTCCTTATACTGCAACTGTGCTAACCGTGAAAAATATCAAGGTTTAAGTATGATGGCTCCTACAGTACATACCAATCCACCACATCTACTAACGTTAGGAAAAAAACCTGGTGTTCAGAGTTATTTCAACGGAGGCAAAATTGTACACTACTGCAAAAAAATAAAAGCATTGCTACTGCCTTCGAAGTTTTAATGTCTACTTGCCAAACAAGCACGCTCATTGTACACAAGTTGTAAAAGACCACAAGTAGAGGTATAAAATAGCTTCTGAAGAAGATTTAATAACCTAAAACATTCCAGGCCTGGAACATGTAACAGCTATGATAGGCATACAAGACTATGAATGTGACAGAGAAGATAACAATTGTTTGCAGTTCCTCATAACAGAGAAATTGAAAAGCATTCAAAATAAAAAGGTAGCAAGATTAAGGAAGCGTTATTGTTATGCAAGCGTTTTGGAACTTGGCCACAGGCTACTGTGGACACCTAAGAATTCAGAAGGTGCTCAATTACATGCTTAATACTCAAGCAACACACAGAGCAGAAGTCTCAGAGACTACTGACCTCTGAGTTATAGGTGTGGTTAGGGAGTCCGTGAACTCTCAGTCCCTGGAAGCTGCACTCTGGCCTTTGACTTTACCTACCTATCTCCAAGCGAGCCGAAGCGATGGTAATCTGTGCTAACTAATCCACACACCTTTGACCCAGGACAGTTTCTTTTGAGTATTTGAGTATTGGGACTAAAACATTAAGAGCCAGCTGTGGTGCCTACATGCCACAATACCCCATCATATTTGTGTTACTTCTGCCATCCATATTCTTCCTGTACTTTTCTTGCTTCAAAGCTCTGTTTGACTTGTACTGCAATAAAAATTAAAAAAGAATCCATACAGCTAATAATATTTTCAGACTTCACCAAGAGCTAATATTTTGTTCCTTGAATTGTTTTACATAAGTACTTTCCTGTATTTTGATATTCAAAACCCACTTGATATTGACATTTAGGGCTACGATCTGCAAAGCCACCCTAGGTCAAGTTCCACCTTTCCTCATGCCCTGATGAAACCTACAGGGCAAGAGTCTGAACCAATCAGCCTCCATAAACATAGAACTTCCCACCTCTGTACTTTGCCCTTTGAGAGACAAGATCAGCATTAGGAAGCAGCATCAAGTTACCCTTTACATGAAAGAAAAATTGTATGTATGGTGTAAGAAAGTGTAGAAATCATCTCAATGCAGGACTGTGTTTCCAGAAAACAAAGATAGTTAACAAAAAGACTTCCTGGGAACCAGGCTGGCATTCATTTCAAAGCAAAGACAAAAAAGCTAACCAGGACAGTATTTGTGCTCATGGTGCCTTAAACCTTCAGGTAAAACTTATCCTTAAGGACTAAAGGAATAAGGTGAAATTCAAATGCAAAAAGTTCTAAGTTGAAAAGAAGAGGAAGACAGACACATAGGTGATAATCCTCATGCAATCAGCTCACAAGGGCAGGTATTTAAGAAAGGGACAAACATGACTAGATGAGTATCTAGACTCCATGAAGGATGGGTAAACAGTACTGCCTTGTAGAAATACAAAGTCTAGATAAAGCCACACCTCAGAGGAATAAACTTTATCTGGAGCAGGTGTGAAGATGTACAATTGAGACAATAAAGGAACTAAAAAGCCTCTCATACTACTGTGGGAATAAAAAAAGCTTTATTTGTTTTTTTAAAAAAGGTCAAAAAGTGGCTATGAGTGCTGCCTATGAATAAAATTGGAAGGAAGGTAAAGAAGGACATCAGTAATACTGATGACAGAAGATGAATCTGCTTAAGCTAATGGACAATAAAATTACATGGATAAAAGTGTAAAATTACCATAAATTAACCTTTGGCAGGAACCTGGAATGGCTTTAGACATTTGAGCAGAGATTTTAGACAAGCCTTTCAACTGGAAGAAGAGACAAAATGTCATTTCAGATGTAAACAATTTATCCATAATGTCTTATTACCAGATTCATAATTGAATGTTACAGTCATTTCCCTCAGTTAAAACTTGTATATACCACTTTACTATTTCTGTCTCATGCTATTGATACCTTGGACACTAGCTACTGAAGAAAACACTGCAGGAACTGTTTTATCCTCCTGATATTCTTGGATATGAAGAGTCTTTGATATATTGCTTGTTAGTTAACAGTTCCAATACTGCATAATTGAAGAAAAAAATGGTCTGGACTGCTCCATCTTTTTTTTAATGTCTATTTTACATTTAAAATAAGCAACCGGTGTCTTTTGGTATGGTTCCTATGCCACAGTGTGCACTTCCAAAGCACACACTTTTTTAAAAAAAAACAAAAACCCACACAGTGTGCATCTTCACACTGTGCAAATAAGAAATCACTTACAACACCAGCCAGAAAGGTTCTGCAAAAGAAGAACAAAGGCCCTGAATAACACCTAAGCTCAAGCTCAACCTCAGCAATGGGGGGGGGAGCTGCAGAAACAAATGGCTGGTCTCACAGCAGCACTATACAATGAACTGTGTCTCTCCAGTTCCCTGCAACCTACCTGTCACCATAGTAACTTGGTGCTGCCATACAAACAGAGACAGAGCTGGGGAGGACTAAGATAGCAACCAGCACTTTTGAAGCATTTTGAAAACAAAGCAGCTTCTTTCTTTGTCCATTTCTCCAGCAGTAAATACCTTGCTTTGATATCATTTTTTGTGAAGAGCATACTGTAGAAAAGCAAAACTAATTAAATATTTCTTCTGCATCATACACTGAATGCTTTGACTCTTTGAATAGCTGAATGAAAAGTGTCATGGGTTGTATGCAATTACTTACAAATTCTGTTAATCTACTATGTAGGAAGGTACAGTCCCTGCTGGGGACGTAATACCAACCACCAAAGCTTCTCTGAATAGGTGAGACAGCCTTAATTGCAGTCTGTATGGTCACTGTGCCCCAGGGTAATTTCTAGAAGTACATAAAAACATTAAAATCGGTACCCTACAGCTGTGATTACAAGGTGGAAAAGGCACAAACAGCTCTGTATCTCACTGCCAAGCATGCTTGTCCTCAAGGAAGCTTAGGTTTTGCATATTCACTTTTGAGTCTCACTGCACCCTTAAGCAAGCATCTCTCTCATTAGGAACCACATAATTTATCAGAAAGCTGTGGTACACAGGGGATCAGTATTGTTCTCTCAATCATTATTTATTTTCTTCTGGAAACTCATTTTTACATCTGTTAATTACCACTAAGGCTCTGACTAAGCATCCTGAGTTGGTGACATGTAGTGTTACTAAACGCTACACAAATCAAGTCTGTACAGAACAGTATTTATATGAAACGGGATTTCTAATCCATCCAGAACAGTAATACTTAGGTGGGGTACATTAAGAGTTTTAGTTATTTTTGTGCTAACCAAGTCCAAGCAGTTCCACCCTTCCGCTGGAAACACAGTAGTGTTGCTCATTCAAGAAATCCTTGCTAACAAACAAGGGAAGGAAAACAATTGTTTCAATCCTATGCTGCCAAATTTCCAGAAGGTGTCAGCCACGTTATACAATCTAAGTTCTCAAGCAAGGTACATCTTGACATGGATCTTCAACAACAGCTCTTCATTGAGATTCATTAATCTACAGCACCGTTCCTAAATGGTCCTTCACACAAAATCAGGAAAAGTGATCTTAAAGACTTGCAAGTACATTACCAAAAGGTCAGATGAAGTTTGCAAAGGAGCAAATGCAAGTATTTAAAGCCAGACAGTCTCTATACGCTGGATCTTCTGACCTATCCCTCTCGCCAGACTATATTCCCAGTTCCCTTGGCACACAGGGCCAAACACCAAGCACACAGAAAGCACATCTTCAGTTCACCTAAGTTTCTCAGGTAAGCACAATCCCACAAAGCACTGGTTCTCAGGACATAATTTTATTTCAACTAATGGTCCACAGTATTTCTAGATGGAAGGAGTAGCCAGGCACATGCAGACTTCAAGCCACAGGTAGGTTTGGTTCCTTTGTTTCAGTGGGATTTTTTAAAGGCCTAAAAGCTGGAGGAGTTTTCCATTCTGTGCTCATGTTCTTTAAATCTTCTCCTAAGGAACATGTATTTTCTCTAGTTAACAAAACCTTCACCCTATACAACATACTCATTCTTGTCTACAGACTTCTGCATTAATGTTATCATTAGAAATCACAATTAAGTTTACTGAAAAGCATTTTAGTTCTGATATTATTCCAGGGGGATTTTAAGTTGTTATTATTTGTTATAGAGATTGACTCTCTGTACATTAGCTATCTGCATATATCACAGAATCACAGAACAGCTGGGGTTGGTAAGGACCTCTGGAGATCATCCAGCCTGAGCCTTGTGCTAAAGCAGGTTCACCTACAGCAGGCTGCACAGGAATGTCTTCAGGTGGGTTTTGAGTATCTCCAGTGAAGGAGGATCCACAACCGCTTTTGGATAGCCTGTTCCAGTTCTCCATCACCCTCACAAAGAAGATTTTGATCCACAGAACACAAAGACAAAGTAACATCAAGGCATTTATTAAAATATTTCATCCAACTGAGTATACATCCAGGTAAACGCACCTTAGGAGATGGGGAAAAGCCACAGGTAGTTAATCCTTCTTACAGCTAGCATTTCAAACTATACGCTACTTCAGCTGTCATGCAATCAAAGAACATTTCAAACTTTTCTTCCTAACTATGAAACTTCTGAAAAAAACAACGTCCTCAAGCCAGTGACTCCAGGAATCAGGGCCTTAAATGTTGCTGTGAGGGACATTCAGACTTGGAGTTTACCCTGCACGCAAAGCAGCCGGCTTAGTTTATAAGAAAAGGAAAACTGTGTGTTTTGGCAAGTGGCTAGAGAAGAAATCTCGAGGTCCTCAGCTAGGCTATTTCTGTCTTACCAGAGAAGACCTTTAAGGAATATTTTTTCTTTTGTTTTCTCAAACCTCCCATTGGAATTATCTCGAGTTGGGTTTTCTCATATTGCTGGAAAAAGTTTAAAGAATGAGGCCAAGTTTTGCTGGTTTGAAAACAAGAAAGAAACAAAGAGGCACTGTAGAGATATCTACTGCTGATTATATCAACCTTCCTTACATTAAATACTGATTTTGCAGTTGTGTTCACAGGGACAATTTCACATCTGAGTTCAATTCTTTCTCTTGTCAAAGACTTTGTTTCCTTGTCTTACATGTTGTGTGGTAAAAACTGACCACTGATCCCAACTAGTAAGTAATATCATGCCTTTATTTTATTTAAACTATCTTTCTTGAAAGCTACTGATTCATGAAAAAGTTATTTGGTAAGACTAAAACCCCTGGCATTCTCCAAAAAGTACAAAGTAGCTAAACAGAGAAGAACTGAATGCAGTTCTCACCCTTCTTCAAGTCTAGTTTGTTGAGAAATAAACTAGATTTTCTTATGGTATTTTAACCTTTATAGAATTCTTTTTTATAACACCTATATTTGGCAGTTATAATAGTGTAGTTATAAACAGTGGTCAAAGGATTCATTCATAAGCAAAAAGCATAAAATAATCTCTAGCAAGTGGGATTGAAGTATTATAAACTTAAGATCAATGATTCCTGCATCAATTAAACTGATCAAAAAGTTTCAAAGTGCTATGACAAGAAACTAAAACTTTTATAATTAAAATAAGAACAAGACAATGTGACATTAACAAGTAACGAACATCACAACTTTGTGAGCACTCAACAGCTCTGAATGATGAAATTAAAATACTTTCTCATTTCACTTCTATGAAATTTATTTACCACAACAGTGGACGGGATGTATGAATTGCTTTCATTAAATCTGATCCTTTTCCAAATGAAACAACAAGAGACACTGTTGATTCAGGCACTCCAAACTATTAATATGTTTTCACCCACAATCTGTATCTTTAATACACCTTAGGACTCTTAAATCAAAGCTAAAAAAGATCATCCTAACCCCCCTAACAAGTATAAACTGAAGTCTCTTTAAGTTTATATAAATACTTATCTGCAGTCATGTTGTGATTTCTAGTTGGTCAATTCCTTAAGTGGAGAAGAGTATCTTTTTGAAAAAGAACAGAGCAAGTACTATGGAAAACAGCCCTCCCTTAACATTATACTGTGTGAAGGCATTCCTGACACTGTTTCCATCTGCAAATCACTATACAGGGTTCCCTTGACCTGAAATAATTTTTGATAGCTATAGCATTCACAAATCTAGTTCTGAAAAAATCCAGAAACCACTTCTAATCCCACCAAGAGACAAAATGCCAAAACACTAATCTGAAATTCTTTAGATATCAGCAGTCACAGCCACTATAGCAAATAATTTGGCACAGCAAGACCCGTCCAACAGATGAAAGTAGCCTGTGTCGAGTCTTCTCATCTATGCCATAAGCAGTCCAGGAATTTTACTTCAGGCTGTATCTAGGCTAGTCTCCTGGACCATACATGCTTTGAAGCAGTTACAAAAGTCAAGTCTAGTGATTGATTCTTACATACTCTTTGGGGCCAGAAGAACATTTGGTGTGCACCTGGAATGGAGATTCTGGTTTAGTTTCCTCAAAATAAAAATTAAAAAAAAAAAATCAGATTATGCACAGCAAAATCAGTCCACAGTGAGGGTACTTTCTTCAAAATTCTGCCACTGCTTTGAATCAAAATCCTAATGGAGAGGTAGAGAGTCTGTCTACCTGTCTCGATTACCTAGCCCCTTTATCTACTCAAACCTCTCTGCTCAGAACTTTTTTTAGATTTAATTTGTAGCTCTCTTCCATTCCATAGAATTATCAAATTCTTTTCAATTTCTGCCTTTCCTGCCAAACTCCTTGCAGTAACTCTTCTCTTCAAAAGCCCCGTTGAAAAAAATACAAATCAGCTAAAACCACTCAAGTTAAATGAACCACTGATTCTCACAAATTTCTACTATCCTAAGAAAACACATCCTTTTTGGAACAAATGTTGCAACTCAAGTTTCACATCCACTAGAAAGTGGACGGGTCAAGAAGTTAACATTTATCTGGACATTTTACTTAAAATGTTCAACTTCCTTCAGCAGCTACACATGACCTACATGGTACATCATCGCATTGCTAGACGATGGTATCAACAAAGACATGCTCTTGAAACATTAATTTCTGTCTTAGGTGTCTACTTTCCTTAGTTTCCAACACTGTTTCCATCTACAAGTCACTATACAGGATTCCCTTGACCTGAAATAATTTTTGATAGCTATAGCATTCACAAATCTAGTTCTGAAAAAATCCAGAAACCACTTCTAATCCCACCAAGAGACAAAATGCCAAAACACTAATCTGAAATTCTTTAGATATCAGCAGCCACAGCCACTATAGCAAATAATTAGTAGTTTAAAATTACAGTAGCTTAAAATTACATGGACATGAAGCTATTACTTCATTCGCTACGAAGTCTGCATGCACACAGAAACCTCACTGCTTTCTCCATCTAGATGGAGTAGGGTCCTGGCATTTTTCAAGCTTAGTTTCTGGTCTGCCTGTGATACCTCTGTCCCAAAATCAAACCTATGCAAAAGAGTTCAAAGGGCCCAGGGCATGCCATGCTTGGAAGGAAAGCCCTGCATGGCGCACAGTCCAGCTCTCATTGGAGACAACTAGAAATGAAGATAAGAAAGCCCAGCCTTAGCCACGAGCAGCAGAAGTTGTAACCAACTGTTTAATGAACTGAAGTGAGCCGCTAATGGCTGTCATTACATTTTACTTTGGTGTGGCTACTTAAAAGAAGCTTCCTGCAAGAAATCTAAGGCTTGTTCACTTCTAGAAATTCTCTAGTTAATATCCTCTTATGCTGACATCTATGCCTTTAGTTGCATGTACTTAATTACTGAAACGGTTGTCTTTGAGGTTCTCTACAAGTTTCAGGTATCCTATGCCTACTGGAGGCAACCAGCTGATGAATGCTTTTTGCTAGCAGCAAGCTCTATCAGACTGATGAGACTTTCAACCATATTAAGAAGCAAAGCTTCAAGTCCAGGGTCCTGGGACTAACGAGTTCTCAAAACACAAGGCGTTCCTATCATCCCAGCATGATTCAACTTGCTGTCCAAAAAAAGAGATTCAGCAGCCTTTGATCTTCAAAGATGACAGCCTTTGAGGCAGCCAAATGCGTCTTTCTGCATTACCAGATTGCTACAGAGACAGGCAGATGGGTGGAGCAGCCTCCGCGTCCCTACCATAGAAGCAGCCCAGCTCTGTCTTAAATTATAGCAGCAGAGAAGAGCACATATGGCAAGTGGGAGAAAAGATCTCAAATTCAGCTGTGCAGCTGCTCAGTGGGACCACCCTGTTCATATACGCATTGAAGAGACACTTGTTTTGCTACAACAAGGCCAGAATGAGCCGGTCACAGAAAAGGCAAAATTGGACATTAAATGCCACATTTCAAAGTATTTAAATACACCTGTGTGAATGCTGTCTTTAGGGCAAGTATAGATCAACTGTAGCAAGAAATCGGATGCACAAATGATTAGTTACATTACTACAACTGAGAGTCAAAATCTCTTACCTCACCAAATGCGCCTCTTCCAATCACTTTTATAATTTCAAAATCATCTCGATGGAGCTGCATTTCCTTTACCAGTTTTGTAAATGGTCTTGCTGTTTAAGGAAAAAAAGAAAAAAAAAATCAATTATGAAGAGAAATATTGCAAGTCAAAATAAACATAAACCACAGGTCAAAAACACTCATTGCACACCGAATGCAGCGTTTTTTTAACTACTATTAGAAGCATAGAAGGGAAAAAAAAATATTAATTACACTATGTAGTTCTTAGATTTTTAAAGAAAAAAAAAAAACAATCTATGATCAGTACTCCCTTGCTGCCAGTGAGTAAAAAACAAAGTAGTCTTTCTGAAGGATTTTTTCCAGTCCTTTCTTCAGAGTTTTGTGAATCAGTGAAGGACCAGGTGAAAGGGAGAGAGACGGTTCATTACTGGTAAACACCAGAGAAAATCTGTCCTGTCCTTCAGCCACTAAAATAATTGTTTTCTTAAGCAGAGTTCAGCTTTATCTTTTATTATTTCAGCCAGTACCAGCTAAAGCTTTAACAACCCATTCTCAAGAGACAGCTGTCTCCACTCAATACCAATGAAACAGCTTTCTACAAGATCTGAGTCTAATTTAAAATTTTTACTTTGAACTACCTTTTCTGTTAAGCAACATTTACCAGATCTCAATCAGATCAAGTATTTAAGGGTTGCAGCCTAAAAGATGTCCAGCAGTTAACTAACCTACACTTACTTTGTTCTGCTGATCCCGCTGGACACAGAACACTTCTCAAAAATATCTGGTTGATAAATTCATCTGTACCTGCAGTTCCCATCAATTCTCTCCTCTGTAGTTCTCAGAATGTTTTATTGATTTCTAGCATATCACAGGATAAGGATTACTATTTAGTTACAGTAGTTACAATTCACTGCTCTGATTACTAAGACTGAATCAATAAGGAAAAACAGCAGTACAATCTAAACTGCACAAGAGCAAGCGTGGTATCTGCAGAGAAGCAGCTTACACTTCTAACTAAACACAAAAAAAGACTGCTCTTAGCCTCATAACAAACACTGTCAGACTAAAAAGACTGTTTTTTAAACGCATGTATTTTCCTATTTGTAACTGAATGAAACATCACAGAAAACTACTATTTGTAATTCAGCCCAGACATCCATTTTACCTCATCTCGTATCATGATTAAGCTAATGAGCTATAAGCCAAACTAAATTCCTGCAAGAGGGGTCACTGCTTTGATGATGTATTTCAGATGCTAACACAAAAAAACCTCCCAAACCTTACAAACACACAGACGATACAGAATTCTGAACTGTTGATTACAGATGGCAGCAGAACTCTAAAAGCCAAAAAACCTCTCAGAAAAAATTCATATAACAGCTAATAAAATTAAGAAATAGTTGTACTAAGATCAGCTATGCTGCTGCTTTGTACTTAAGACAGGAGTTATTGAAAAGGTTTCCTCCGCAAATAATATCCCTTTCGCTGGATGTTTCCTGTCTCTCCAAAGTATGAAATTTAATGAGACTCCAGTAGATTGTTTTTCTGCTTGATTCCCCACTTCAGCAGGACAGAAATACCTACCACCGTCTCCCGCACCATAAGGCTGTTGAGACTATCATCCCCAAACCCCAAATTGTTTCTAAGAAACTTATCCAGTAACATCAACTCAAACCAATTAGAGACCTATACCAGTCTGATTAGACATCTATACAGGAAAATACCACTTTTAATGGCTGTGATAAATATAAATTATTTTACAAAGTCCCTGCCTCCTTCATTTCCCATCAAATTGGGGCAGATTGAGGAAATGTAAGTACAGGTAAGAAATACATACAAATGCTCCATTATCAAGTTATGGGTTGCTCCTACAGCATGTAGGTCGTTAGATGACTTTCACAGAGTATCAGCTTCTATTATTAAAACACAATGGGAGGGTAAATGAAATCCAGTAATTTTCATTCTGAGGGATACTAACCCAAAAAATAGGCTTTTTTTTTTAATTTAAAGAAATAACCAATTTTAGCAATAATGCTAGCCAGTAACAGAATACCATCCTGGTTTCAGCTGGGATATAGTTAATTCTCTGCTGAGTAGCTGGTATAGTGTTGTGGTTTGGATCTAGAATGACAGTAATTCTGATAATACGCTTATGTTTCAGTTTTTGCTAAGCAGTCAAGGACTCCTCCAATTCTCATACTGGTCTGCCAAGGAGAAGCACAAAGAGCTGGGAGGGGACACTGCCAGGATAGCTGACCTGAACTGGACAAAAGGATTCCATACCATATGATGTCATGTTCAGTGAGGGAAACGAGCCAGGAGAACCACAGCTTTGGAATTAAGACAGATTTGGTCAGCTCGTGGTGACCAATTGTGCTGTGCATCACTTGTTTTGTATATTCCTTTATTGTTATCATTATTCTCTTCCTTTTCTGTCTTAAACTGTTTCTTTGCTCAACCCATGAGTTTTACTCCCTCCCCCCCTGCCCCTCAACCCAATTCTCTCCCCCCATCCCACTGGAGGAGTGAGCAAATGGCTGTGTGGTTACCCCAGTGACTGCTGGGTTAAATCACAACAGTCACACAGAAAAATACACACCAACACCCTCAGACACATGGCGTGAATTTTGGAGCTGTCCCAAGAGGGACAGGAGTTGGACTCTATGATCCTCACGGGTTCTTTCCAACTCAGGACATTCTATGATTCTGGTCCTTTTAGTGGGGCTCAAATGGTCTCACATAATAACAGATAAACCAGAGCATATTAAGGAATTTGCATCTAGTAATAGCTGTGGGTCATGATATTGATTCATCTGTTCTCAATATTAGTTTATCTGAACTGCACAATGCCCCTTTTCTTGCTGTCCATGTTAAAAGCTGGTCTTGGAGTGATTAGTGATGTTTTGCCTGGGAAATTTGTTATTAGAACACTGACCTTGAGCTTAATCTGGTATTTGAGCTTTGTACTGAAGCCATTACTGTACTTTGGGTACCATCTCGTGGACACAACTAGCAATTATGTTTCTCCCTCTGAGAGGGTTTTTTTATGGAGATACAGAATGACACCTTTGCTACCTTCTTCTGCAATGTTTCCTCCTACGTTACAATAACTTTTCAGTACCTTGAACATGCTTGGATAGTTCTTCTATTGGTACTTCTTAGGAATATTGTTTCAGTTTTGTCTAAGGTTACTAAACAATTTAAGAATTATCATTCAGAGCTATGCCCCAAGAATGGCTAGTCAGTCACAGGCCATTGAGTCCAACCATTCCTATCTGCCACTAAACCATGTCCCTGAGCACCTGTCTACCCATCTTTTTAAATACCTCCAGGCACGGTAACTCAACCACCTCCCTGGGCAGCCAGTTCCCGTGCATGGTAGACAGGAGAATATGGGCAGGTATCTAGAGAAATTTTCAACTCCAATGGTATGAAACTCCACTCCTGAACAACGACAGGACCACGAAGAAGTGATAGAATATTTAAAATAAAAAACCCCACTGCAGCTATTCCAAAGACACATGACTAAGGATGCTGTGCTGGGCCCTAGTCAGTATCTACCAAAAATTACTTGATATTATACAGCACCCTCAGGGAGAAGAGAGGGAAGTCCAGCCACCAGGCACTGCAGCTGAACCAGAGAAACAACTTCTGCCAGTATCAGTTATCTCTATACATGGGAACAAATGGCCACAAAAGTCAGCTTGCTTAGTAAAGGATGACAAAGCAGGGCCATCACAAGAATGGGAGGAAGAACCAGAGGTAACCACCCCAAGTGAGCTGTGAAATACATGAAAAGGCCAGCACACTTATCTGGCTGTTCTAATGCTGGGACAATGGGGCCAAAAGCCTGGAATTAGAAGGGAAGAAAGCCAAGCAGCTGTGATCCCTGTGACTGGAAATGGGGACAGAAACCATGAGCCTCTGGAGGTGACTCCTGCCAAGCATGAAAGCAAGGCAGCCCTTTAAGGACAAAGTTATAGGCAAGTAGACCTCCATGGAGAAAGACATCCAGTGCTTCAGGGATTTGCCATGCTGGAGGTGATTTATAATGATCAGGATAACAAGCAGCTACCCACAGACACAGATGACATCTGGTGCACACGATCCATGTGGTAGAAGTTTGCATGGAGTGCACAATCGTCATAGGCCAATTCACTGGCAGTTCTGGCCTGGAAAGACGAAGAGTCACAAACTGTGGATGAACTGGTTGGCCAACTCTAGCAACTCAAAATCTCTCTTCCTCTCTACAAGCCTGCGTTTTGGCTGTGAACAAACTGTTCAAAAAAAAAAAATCCAAAAAACATGTTTGAAAAACTGTCCCAAGAAGTCCCGCAACTCAAAGAGCATGGTGTGCCGAAACTATCCCAGGAAGTCCAGCAACTTGAAGAGTATATGCCCAGTTTCCCACCTGTATGGACCACTGAGGTATTGAGCTATTATGAGTAAGTGTTCCTCTGCTCAAGAGAAGGGTATGCACAGCAAGACACTCTGTTTGCCTACGTGATTATGGAGAAGACAGGAGGAAGTGGGATAGAAAATCTACCTTGACCCTAGAGGGATGAGTACAAAAGTTGCAAGGAAAAACAATTAAAAGGAAGGAGGTTCTTTCCAGGAAAATGACACTCCAGTCTCCAGTGCACAGTTCCCCAGAGTAGGAGGGCTGATCTTGCATTTGATCCTCTTGAAGGGACATCTGTCTCATATTTATCAGAAGTGAGGAACACAGTATGGCCAGGATGAAAGAAGTCCTGCCTCCAGCCAGAGGGAAGAGAGGGACAACCAGGGTTATCGGACTGCGTGGATTCAGTGGCCTGGTACATCAGATCAATAGGAGTATAATGCTCTAGTGGACACCACTGCACAATGTCCTAGGTCTCAACTTCATGGTACAGGTATTGGATCAGAATCAGGTCCTTGATGCTCTTCCAGGCTTTCAGGATCTCCCATCAATCCAGAAACACAGACAGGTTGTGCCCCTTTATAGCTTTGTAGTTTAAATATTTATCAAAAGCAACTTCCAAAGCAGAAAGAAACAAATCTATGGAAGTTTAAGCTATCTTGTACACTTAAAATGCTCCATTTTCTTACACTTCTCTTGTTTTGTCAGCTGGTGAGTTCAACAAGTTTTAAGTATTTAAAGATAATAAATACTATGTATCAAGCAGGCCACATACTTAAATTTGAGTAAACAGAAGAAATGGTGCCTGCAGAGAAGAATATTCATCCTGTCTTTCTAGGAAATGTATCCTTGAAGAAGCCATGATTAGCAGACCTCATTTTCATTACCACCACTTCAACTCAGAAACTGCAAGAGTCCTAGGTTGGGTCTGCTTCTACCACCTCAATCAGTCAACCAGCTGAGGAAGTATATATTAAAATATATTAATTTAATACAGGTAAATTAAAGTATTCTCTCCTAAAAGGAAGATACTACTTTTACAGGCTGTTTCTGCACTTAACTAATGTTGGCTTTTAGTATTTAGCAGGTGTTGGTGTTCAGTAACACTGCAACTTCAGTGGTCTATCTCTCAGAAAGCTAAGCATCAAACATGAATATTTAAATGTATTGAAAATTTTTAAACTACATAGTACTTGTCAAAAAGGGAAAAACTCATGTTTTTGTCAAGGCATCCAAGATGCCTTAAAAGTAAATAAAATTTGAAAATAAAACCTAATATCAATAGAACCTCATTATCACAGAGACTACAACAGAGGTCACACAGATCAGAGCTCAGAGAAGGCAACACATCAGTAATTCATTTAAACTGATACTTACTTTACTGACATTAGAACCCGTTTACACCACAGTTATAACACACTGCTTTTAAGTACTGGATTGCACAAATTTCTACTTCTTAGTAAGTTACTCACCCCTTAGGAGGCTGCTGTTCCTTAACCTTCTAACATTCAGATGAGTAGCACACACACAACTGGTAAAATCAAGTGAGCAGAAACTTGCACCAAGAAATTACAGGGAGCTGTGTTCGCTGTGCTTGCCAGAACGATGCCAAGCAATAAACCCACTACTATGTAACAGGTAAAAAGTTTCATCTTCTTTCTACCTATCATGATTTTTTAAATAGGGAACTCAAAGAAAACTTCTCTATATACACTGGATTGAATAATAACACTTTACTGAGTAGTTTTGATCCTAATATTAAAAGTGGGACTTATGATTTGGAGTTGATTTAATTCTTACTGAAAGTATTTCATCCTGGCAAACAAAAGCATTAGCTGTACTGAAGGGGTTTGTTGGCAGTGATTACTCGATTTTGTTATATATACTGTTGTCAGGGTAACATTAGCTGATAGCAATTGCAAGACTTTGTTTATTTGTTACTGCAAGACTGTAATCAGAATTTGGGACACACATTTTACACACAATATATTTGTATGCATCACTACCTTTCCTCTCAAGCTGATTTTGCATTACTGCACTTATACTTGTTTGGTAGGAGAGTGTTTTTCATAAACCCAAACATGGGGGGTAAAAAACCACAAAGAACCCAACCAATTTTAAGAAGCCAGGAAAAGTATTGTATTTTATTTCTGAGACCAAACAGTTGCAGTCAATATTTTGATCTGTATTCATAAAGTGAAATGCCAGCTTTTATTTCTTCATTGAAAACGGGAGTATCTTGAAGTTATGAAAGACTTAATTCTCCACTATCAAATAAATTCTTTTCTGATCATATTCTCCTCTTCCTGTAATAGATGGGCTAGGATATTTTGTCTGCACAAAAAGAAAACATCAATTTGAATAATTTGAAAACATAATTTGAAGCTCAGTCACAGGTAAACAGGTTTGCGATTTAGATTTGTGAGCTGGTACATCTACACTGCAGTCAATTTGTATTATGCCACCTGATAAAACATGCTCAAAGACTGAGAAAAACTAAACGCTGTAGGAAATGCTAGGGGAGATGATCTGATGTGGCAGACTGGGCTCTCTGCACTGCTACCCCAGGAATGGACATACACTGGCCACTGTCACAGTGTGATAAATGTGACAAATTTCCTCTAATTTCTGAGAGCAGGTCAGGGAAGGAAGGTAGTAATATCAACATCATCCTCAAAAAATAATAGGAGAACCTTTCCAAAGCTAGATTGTGGTTAAGAACAGGAAGTGTTGAGGTATGTTTTGGAACTGACTTCCTGCTCAGATTCTAAACCATACAATTCATGTCAAGAGCTAGCACCTTTACGCTACAGTGGACAAAAGTCTGCCCACTGGGTTTATGGTAACAACTCCTTCAGTTGCGGAGCCACCCAATAGCTCCAGTTTGAGGACTCCTGTGTAATTTGTTAGGCAGTACAAGTTTCCAGAAATTGAGCCTCACAGAAATCACTAAGTCAAAGCTGCCAAATGTTCAAGAACATCTGATGTTTTGCATCATTGGCAGCTTCAAGTTTTAAATAAATGTGACAACTGAAGCAAAATAATACACAGACTTATAGGCCTCTCTCAATAATTCTGGTTGAAACGGACCTCAGGAGGCTTCCAGTCCAACTTCCTCCTAAAATTGCAGTCAATATTGATTTCAGACCAATCTATTCATATACCGCACTGCCCTGCACCAGACAACTTCACAGTTCTGAACTGATTTGGGGTTTAAGTAATTATAGAAGACAATGAATCACACAGAATCACAGAATGACCGGGTTGGAAGAGACCCACTGGATCATCGAGTCCAACCATTCCTATCAAACACTAAACCATGTCCCTCAGGACCCCGTCCACCCGTAACTTAAACACCTCCAGGGAAGGCGAATCAACCACCTCCCTGGGCAGCATATTCCAGTGCC
>WAAB01012085.1:0-44030 GCA_013389865.1 Piaya cayana | reverse complement strand
TGAAACGGACCTCAGGAGGCTTCCAGTCCAACTTCCTCCTAAAATTGCAGTCAATATTGATTTCAGACCAATCTATTCATATACCGCACTGCCCTGCACCAGACAACTTCACAGTTCTGAACTGATTTGGGGTTTAAGTAATTATAGAAGACAATGACAGGTAGATCTACTCAGAAGGTATGTCCAAACTGTCTGGTCACACAGAAATCCATCTGCCACCAAACTCCCTTTATGTCCTCATCCCCTTTACAAAAAGTTGTGGTAGGAAACTGCAAATCGCAAAATATTAATGTCAGGGAAACAACAAAATGATACAGATAATTGTCTGTGGAGCCACAGTCCCACCAGGCTGATCCAATATTTTTAGATGTTTTCTTTGGAGGAAGAATATAAAAGAGCAGATAGTTTTACAATTTCCCCAACTATCACATTTAACTTAACATTCTAGAAATCAAGTAACTTGTTTGCCCTTTGTGCACCCTTCTCAAGGAAACAGCACTCTAGTGATATTGCTACTGGAACAGCGGGCTGACAGGTTTAACAAGTCAGTGCTTGTATACATGTCTTGGGAGATACCCACACCCAAGTAGCCCCAATCTGCTTACTAGGGTGATAAATACCTGTTACAACCCACACCTGAGTTTTAAAGAAGTACAATCCTCTGGCTACCCGATTGTGAAGTTCTCCCTGCATTTCAGAAATATAAGTTTTTGTTAATTTTTCCATCCTTTCTTACCGCCAATCTTAATTTCTTCCAATTATAGATCCTTTTCCTCCCTTTTCCTGTGCTGGCCTGTTTCCTCTTACTGTCCACTCCTGTGAATGCTTTTTTTTTCCCCCAGTTGGTTTCCTAAGGAAATAAGGTATGCATGATCGTATTGTTTGGCAATCTGAGTCCATTCCTCCCACCTGGTACATTTGATCCCAGTGAAGACCCTTAATATTCCCACTGAAGTTGTCCAAAGATACCAGATTGATACAAGTTTTATAAAAAAAATCTGGCAGTGAATAGGAAAGCCACCCAGTTAAAGAAAGGCTGGAGAGGAAATATAGCAATCATCTGCTCAGCTGGACAACCGGTACTTACTAAGGTACAGAGCAAGCATACCTTACTGTCCCTAGTCATAGAGGGACAGAAGAGCCATGTTGGCACAGAAGAGGAAAGAAACAAAGCCTACAGCAGAAAAGGGAAGGTAGCGTGGTGGGAAGGGCAGCAGTTTATCCCACCAAGCATGGTAAAGGTGGTAGGTCCCAATTCTACTGGAAGCCAAAACTTCATCAAAGTTGTGCTATTAACAACCAAACAGTGATGCATTCTGTGATCTCTGACACACTGTCTGCTGGACTCTTGACTTCTGCCATGCCCTCTCTCCTGATTTTATGACAATCATACACATCACTTCACTTGCTCTGCACCTCTTGCACAATGATCCGATTCTTCATCATTCATCAACATCCACTAGACAAATTCAGCATTGCAAGACTTTGGTTACCATTACAATGACCCAAGCTCCACTAGGGCAAAAACCTGAGAAGTGCCATCTAGCTACCTCTTGAGAAGTGCCAACAGCCCTTGCAGAACAGCCTCTTGATACAGGACACAGCTCCCCATGCTGTCGGAGTCCCCTTTACTCCCCAAGCAAGGCCATCCAAGTTTATAGTGCCTGGCCAGTGAATACTTCCCAATTTTAAGATGTTCTCTTCTGACAGTATTTATCCATAGTGCAATGCCACCAGAAATAGACACTAATACACCACCAAGAAAAGTCTGAATCTTCTTGAGGCTGACTGCCAGTATTTTTCAAGAGAATTAATAAGTGGTAACTTTATCATGACATTGAAGATTGTATGGTGATACTTAATCTTATATACAAATACTTAAAAAAACCCCTTCTTAGAAGACGGAACACAAATTTACATCCATTTGCAGTTATGACCATGGATTTTGCTTAATTTTATGAATGCTTTCTGATATATATAACATAGGAGTGCCTAACCACTTTCAATCAGACACCTTACTGACTCTTACCAGAACTATTAGTTTGTATTATATATTCACATGTGAATATATAATATATTACATATTAAATCCTCAAAGGTTTAAAAGGATAAAACTTTCATACTTTCAGGCATAAACCAAGACAAAGTGCCCACAGTTTCTGCACTGTGCTCCAGAGTTACAGAAGAGCCAACCCTGGCATATAGAATTTGTACACTAGTTTGCAATAACTGCATAAAAAAATTATCAACATGCTAAAGGGTAACAGCACTGCGAAACATTTTGAAGAAAACTACTAAGTAGCCATTCTGGTGCTGATCCTATTATTGTTACTAAATTTGCCAGCAGAACAACAAGGCATCATCCATGTTCTCTCCTATTCACTAAGCAGCCTTTTTCGTGGCAAGCCTCAAAAGCAAGTGCCACATAGAAAGACCCTATCCCTAGCGACACACTACCATATACAAGCTCATTGATGAAGGCTACAACAAACACTTAACAACTGGCTATCTGCCCCACTAGCCCATTAGCTGCTCTTCATGCTTACAATGAAAGGACACCAGAGGATTAATACTCCAGATTTGTAAACAAATACTGAGGAACACGCAGATAGATCCAAGTAGTCCAAAGGACAAACGCATTGCCAATGTAACTCCTGTCAAAACCACATGGCTTGTCTTTGAGAACAAAATAGCAACAGAGTTCTAGCAAGTGAGAGGAAGTAAGTGTTGGCTTATATATCCAAGAACCAACACCAAATGACTATTCACTGTATTCATACAGATGTAAGACAGTAGGTCAGATAAAATAACATATGCCAGACAGGTAATGACATATGCTAATGCTACAATGGATCCAAACACAAGGGAGAGGCAGTTTATATCTGAGATCTAACAGAGAAGGAAGCTCACTGCCCAATTTCTCATCTTGTGGTACTGTCATGGAATGATCCATAATTTAGAAAACTACAAATTGGACTGTACGACCAATTCAGACAGTATTCCCCTCTTTTTTTTTTCTTCATACTGAAGTTGATCTTGGAAGATGGAACTGCAAGTACTAAGAATGAAGAAAAATGTGACTGAATAGTATTTAGTTTGGGAAATCCAGAAGTGACTCATCATCCACACAAGCTTGGTGCAGCTTCATACTATGCAACACCTTGGCATACAGCTATCAGGACACAGACTTATTTAAGAAGAATGACACATTTTGAACAAGAAAACATGCACCCTTATGAGCACTAAACAGGACATTTCAAAAAAAACCTCCCAGCTGCTTGATATAAAGTTGTAGTCCAGCTCTTGCAGGAAAATTCCAACAGCTCCTGGAGAAATTGTGACTGTAGTCCAGTTTTTCATACCTCTTTCCAACTTACCACATTTCTTTGTGTGAGGGAAAACCACCGCGCCTCTCTAACCTTCCCCTAAGGTTTACATCTCTTTTTGGACACTATGAACCAAACATGGATTCCCTGGTATTCTATCAGCCTCTTCAGCCTTCGAGATTTCACTAACTTAATATGTGGAAACCAAATCATGTCTTCAAGTTGTGACTTTCTGAAGAGACAAATACCAGATCTTGCTTCTACTTGAATTTCCTAAGATTCTCAAAAGTGGTACTCTCCTTCCCCTCAAGTCTGGCTAAAAAAATGCAAGGAAAATATTCCTATTCCACAATAAAGAATCTTTTCTGCTCTAGATTAACTGTTGATATTCAATGCCTTGAATTCAATCTTCAGTTCTTTTATTTTCCCCAAGACATCATACCCAGCCCAGAAGACACATGCATCTGAATTGTAGATTTTCCCTGAGACTGCCTGGCAACTAGACATTTGTGACAGCTGAAAGCAGAGCTACATAACCATTTTAATTCAGGAAATCCATTCTGTTGTTGAAATAGTTCCTCCTTGCTTCTTCCCACCACACTCCACTCTATTGTCTGGATCTTCATTAGCATTCACGTGGTATGGCAGACCAGGAAGCATTTCCAGGCAACAGCTAACTCGTCTATCCTATCCTATCCCCTCCCACTGAACCATTTACCCAAAGTGAATCACACACAGCTGTGACACTGAAGCTCCAGACTAACACAAGCAGCAGGACAAGGCTGGGGAACGGCAAAATGGCCTTTTTTGGAACTGATGTGGATCTGCCTTGGACTGCTGTGTGCATGGTAATGCTACACAAGAATCTGTTTGGAGCCAACCTACAGCATATTAGGACAGGACCTTCCTAGATTCATGTCAAAACATTGTACAATATGGATGGCAGCAGACACAACAGAATTCAATTTTTGTTTAATACAGCTTCATTTAAACCCAAATTTTTCTATACTCCTAGTTCAGGGACAGATTTTGCAGGTGTTGGAGAGACTGTTTAAGTCACAGCAAATGGAGATCACATATTGAAGCACATCAGTAATGGAAAAATTGCTTAAGGCTTCTTCATGAATCACTAATTCCAAGCAGTAAAATTTCAGTGATTCAATTTCCTTCAGTCCATTACAAAGCTGTAAATATTGCTAAAATCCATTCGTTTTACTGCATGATGAATAATCTA
Source organism: Piaya cayana (assembly GCA_013389865.1). Classification (NCBI taxonomy): domain Eukaryota; kingdom Metazoa; phylum Chordata; class Aves; order Cuculiformes; family Coccyzidae; genus Piaya; species Piaya cayana. The sequence continues at coordinate 39,470 of WAAB01012085.1, read as the reverse complement.
CAGTTAATTATTTTTGTAGAACAGTTTGAAAATTATGATTCCTCTTAAAAACCTTGTCATTTCTTTTTCAGTTTCAAACTAGAAATTAAGAAAATCTCAAATTGGAGCTCAAATTTCAGTAACATGAATGAATCTAAATTTCAGACCCAGCACCTCTTTGCACAGCCTGCTATGAAATAAAACAACTGACAACCACACTGTGCTGAGCTAACATCACATATACTTACATTAAGATGCTAAAACTTTGGTCATACACTGATGATCAAAGTCATAATTTTCAGAATGCGCGCTTTATCTCATCTTAAAAGTACATACTAGCAAGAGAAACAGCATAATCATTCTATCAATTATTTACAGTAAACACACACCTTTTGTTTTCTACAGATACATGCATACTAAAAACTAAGACATGCATTGTGCAACAAAACAACTCATACTTCATATCGGTGCTTTATTTACCACATGCCACCTCCTTTATTTTAAAGGTGAAATGTTTCTATTAATAGAAAGTTCTTCATGACAAAGCAACCTACACAAACACACTTATAGGGACAGGAAAATCCACACTCCTTTTCTCTGTTTATACATTCAGAATGAAGTAAAGATGTAGTTCAACGATACCACTGAAGTGGGTTGCTGGGACTAGAGGGGCAGTTTCACAAGACTGCTCTCTCGTATCAGCTGCACCAAATCCAGCTGGTCTCACCTCACTGATCTGATTCTGCTCACTAAACTAACAGAAAACTAACCTACCAAAATACATCATGCAACTATCAGCCTGTAGTTTAACAAACTGAATCATCATCACTGAAGGGCTGGGAGAGGCTGCTACACCGGCACAAGCAAGAAGGGTAAAGGAGCACAGCTCTTTTTCATAGGAAGTCACCTTAAGTAACACAGACCCAAGCAAGATGGACTGCCCACACAACTGCCTTCGCAGCAGTCTCGTTGCTGCAAAGGGAGTCAAGACAAATGACAATTGCCTTTTTTCTGCTACTTCAGTTCTCAGCCAGATCGATACCATAAACTAGGAAAAGAAAGTCTAAGGCGTTGAGGCTCTACATCACCTTAAAGTGCTACAGAACGGCACCCGATTGTTTTTTGGGTTTTCTTTTTTGATGGCTCAAGGGTGTAACACTATGCATACAAATACTCTGGGCTGTTTTTCAATTTTAAGAGTCCAGATAGCAGCAGCTACATTAAGCACAGGTGTGGCACATCTTTCTGTTCACTCCACTTCCCTTTAAGTGGCAGCGGGCAGGAGGACATTTTCTCTGACATTACTCACCCCATTTCAGAACTTCCTTAGAGATCTAGATCTAATTAAAAGGTCAATGAAAGTCAGATTTTTGCTGTAGGAAAATGCCACGAAGACATGCGACAAGCAATTACTGTAACCATGCACAAGAATATTTGGAGTAGCTCATTATTCAGAGGTAGAGAAGAGGGGGATAATCTTTAAATCTGCACAGAATACTAACAAGTCCCATGTTAAGATTTGCTATGCATTATAGTGGCAGGCTCAGAGAGACTTTATTATTATTAAAAATACTTCCAGCTCTTCAGCTCCCTCTCTAGATCAGGAATTCTACAGCTAAAGCCATTCCACCTTGCTCTGCTCCTTCTGATGCCCCTGGCTAGGAAGGATGAAGAGGAAGACAGTTTACAGTAGCACTATTTTCACTGTGAGTGCTAAAAGTCAGTAACAACATAACAAACGGCAAGCAAAGCATAAAGAGCAAGTGGAAGTAGTCTCCACAGTCAGCAAACCACAACAGAACAATCCCTGGGTTGGGGGGTATTTAGAAGACCAGTGCATCTCCAGAGGGAAGAATGCTTCCTGACACTTGCACAGAAAGGATGTAAAGAGAGCAGAAAGGGAAGAGAAATACACTCTCAGTCTTCCAAGGTGTCATGAAAACTTATCCAGAAGAAGCAACATGACTCTCATTTGACCATGCATCTAGACTCAGCACATTTCAAAATTTGTCTATATCCATCCCCAGGCTTTCAATATGCTACAGTTAAAATTGAAAATGGAGAATTAAAGACTTGATTTTTCAGGGGAGAGAATACCTACTGGAAATTTGTGAGGAGATCTTAAATCCAGCCTTAGATGTAGATTTCTAGAAACAGCTGCAAACTATGGTACCTAGATCACTGGTAATACAGATTTTTTTTTTTTCAAGTGCTCATGGCTCAAAATGCCCCCAATGTCACTATTAAGAAGTAAACTGAGAAGTTTGCAGAATTCAGGAATTGTTATAGAATGATGCCCATTAAATTTAGCAGTTTTCTAAACAGCATGAATGAATTAATCTGAAGTTTCAAAGTGACCATAATAACAAACCTTGCTATTAAATTAGAATAAAAATCAATCTAAAGTCAGCTTGGAAGCAGGGAGGGGAGGAGGCTTGATATACATTTAATAGCCCTGAAAGAAAGCATTCTGTACAAACAGGAATTTAGAATACCAAACACACAACAGTTTATATATGTTCTAATTTTCAGTGCCCTTTAAATCAAATCCTTGTCCTTAAGGAAGTCAAATCCTGGAACAGTTAGGAATGTATTTTTAAAATCCAACTGACTTAGAGAACAACTAAAGAGCTGTAGCATAGCATGTATATGCAAAGCATACAGAACAAGAATCTAAAAACAGAACACCACCATGCTTTTCCCTAGAAACACTTCCAAGTTTCCAAGCATTCTAAACACAGCTGTCCTAGTATAGCTGAGATGGAGTTCTTCCTTCTTGTCTTCTCCTCATCCTACGTTTTTATGTTTTCTTGCCCAACTTTTTCCTATTTTAAGTATAGTACACTGAATAACGTCTTTCCCCCTTCTCAACATTTTGTGTATCATAGAACACACTTTCGGTTTATTATTTGCAGTGGGTTGGCCCTGGCTGAATGCCAGGTGCCCAAAGCCACTCTATCACACCCATCCTCAACTGGACAGCTGGATGCTCTAAGGCAGCATCAAGATGAACATCCACATGTCAGCCCAGACGCGGCTGGAAAATCCCACCAGCACAAATGTGCTTTTAGAACCTCCCATTTACAGAATAAGAACCAATCTGCATTAACTTCCTTCCAGGAATCTTCTGACACAGTACATGGCCTTTGAGAGGACCACAAACAGAAGACGTAACCACATGCAGAAGAAGAAATTTCCGCCAATCTTCAAAATACTTTAAGCTGCTCCAATGTAACTGCAAACTAGTACAGATGCTGAAGTCAACTATTTACAGAGAAAAGGCAAATGGTTGCTTATACATCATTTTAGCTATACCCCATTCCTTTTTCCACGGAGAATTCAGTATTTTTCTTTCCTAATTTATCTCAGTGTCATCTAAGTAAACCTTGGTTGCTTTGACCATGCAGTGATTGGTTTGGCTCTTAAATAATATTTTCCACTTACACTGACTCACTTTAAAAACAACACGTTCAGTCCCAAACCACAATCTTTCAAGGAGGATCAAGTTTTTCATCCTGATACTGCAGTTCAGACACGCTAATTTAATTTTTGACACTACTACTGTAGAGTTGAGGCTATGCCATCATTTTGTTCCATAAACTTCTCTGGAATTCTCAAATGGAAAGAAGTCTGGAAGAGATATTCTCAATATTTATGCCACTTATGTCTTCTTTTGTTTCCAGCCTACATGGAAAAGGTGTTCAGAACTGCTTGTTTAGTAACACATCATTCTACCTTTGGGTTGCCACTGCTAATCTGGCAAGGACATGAGATTTTTAATCTCTGGGTAATTTCATGGCCTTTAAAGTAACACGCAAACTTCGAGCTGGTGCAACACGCGTCTGACAATGGTCTCCAAGACAAAGATACAATGCAGCGCTGAGAGGAAGGAAGAACATACTTACAAAGCTCACATTTTTGTTGTTCAAATCTTCTGTAAAGGAGTTCAAGTTTTGAGGACCATTCATCTGGAAACCATCCTAATGCTTCTACAACCACACAATTTCACTTTTACCATTATTTCTGGAAGCTTAACCCTGGTTTCCTGTATAATTTAAATTTTAAAAACAAGTTCATAGCATCAGCATTTTTAAAAAATATCTAGGCACATGATACTTTGAAAAGAAATACCAGAACAGCTATGTGTTGAATTATTCCCCAGTATTATTTGCATGAGCAGCATGTGTCACTTCATCACGAGTTCTGTTATGGTGCCCAGACTATACCAGGAGTTATTCTTACACAGGAACAAAAAATATACCAAATGATTTTAAGAAATTTTATGGTATCTCAGTAGTTTGTGGAGTTGCTGGCAAAAGTTCAGTCCTCGCTGTCTGTGTAGCTGTTATTGTAAAACAAGGAAAAAGCCAGTAGCATTTATGGCTGCACTGCATGAAAACAAAATTTGAGAAGTTTGCCTTTTCTGAAGAACCACTCTATAAGAAATGCATTTTCAAAGAACTCAGATGTCAATTTGGAGCCTCATATTTCCTACGTGAACATATTTTAACACATAAAACTCCCCAGATGTCTGGTAAGAATCTTTAAGTTATTACATATGACAATTTATTCTTCAAGTACCATCAGTTCCACCTCGCATTCAAAATCATATTTAATAGATGTTTTAACACATAAGCTCAACTTAAAGTTTTCCTTAAAGTCCAGGCTACCTGGTCTTCCAGAAGTGATAAACATCTGGCCTGACCACTGTTTACAGTGTATTGATCAATATTTAAGTCTATGTGATACTTTTCCCAGTCCCTTTAAATCCATGTACTTGCTTATTTTTTTTTCTAACACTGCAAATTTTAATTCAAATACTATGACTCCTCAACAATCTATTTCTGGATAAGTGTTAAAGGATTAGAAGTAGACAGTGTTGATTTCCTCTTCCATGAATTGTTACACACAGCTAAATTTATTTCCTTGCCAATTAATATTTTTATTTTAAAAAAAAAAAACATAAAAGTGATAACAGTCTCCACCTCCACCTAAGTCCCTCAGAAAACACAGAGGACAGGTTCTTAAGTGTTATATAGAACATGAGGTGGGAGGGAGAGATGAGAGCAATGAGATTGAAGAAAGAAGTAGGTCTTGCCCATGCTTCTCTCTTGCAGAAACATAATCCATTATCTTCCACCAGCTGTCACCCATTTCAGAGCTCCCCACAGAGCTCTGAAGGTACATTACTGGAGCACATTTTCCAGTATAGTCCCCGTACTATTTATTCTGTAGCTATTGAGCATATACTTGGAAGCAAGCACTATTATTACCAACGTGCACAGTGATTCTGTGACTCTGTGACATTATGGACAGTGACACAAAAGATCATCGCAGCAATATGTGCACAAGCGTGCACTGCTGTTTTAAAGACATCAGTGCAAACTGCCTTCTCTAAAACAGAAATAGGAAATAAGAACTAAGAAGTCTGAACAATGAAACAAAAGATGAAAATAAGAATATGAGAGGAAGGCAATACTTCTCAGTTGTTATAAGCAGCAAAACTCAGACCAAAAAATGTTATTGCCATTACTTTACTGACTGTTTTTTCTCCCTAAGGTATCTGCACAGTGTGCAGATACCTCCCAAGAGGATAACGATGCACTAAAACCAGAACACAGTGTGAACAACTTCCATACATCAATCACAAAGCTGAGGGCTCACAAGCACAGCATCCAAAACAACAACACATCACTTTGTTGACAGTTTATTTTGAAAAATTAGCACACATTATAAATTTCTCACACACATAGCCCTTAACCCAAAAGGGTAATGAACCACTACATTATATTATATATAACTGTCAATGACGGCCTTCATGACATAGCTGACAGTGGATGTTCTCTGACAAGGTTGTCTACTAGACTTCCAGGCATCTAGAAATCACAAGAAATTTGAAAAAACTTATTTTCCCAGGAGTTTGCTGCAAGCAATGTACTCAAAGTCACAGATATAAATTCACTGTATGGAAAGCTAAGTGTCATTTAAGATGCCCTATTAATAACTACAACATAACACAGTAATCAGATTTTGGGTTTTGTTCCATTTATACACTGCTCATCATTACAACTTCCCATGCTATTTTCCATATATCAATATCATCCTGAAACACTGAATTTACTGTGGGTTTTGATTTGCTAAGTGCACTGTCATCAAGGAGGAATATTATCAAGTCCAACTTCAAGTAAGTTGCACAAGCTCTTATTTTACAGATGAAATAAAAAACCAGGTATCTCCCCATAAGACCTTTACAACTATGAGGAACATTTGTTTCCACTCTGCTGTAAGCAACTGCTTAGTCAGACCCCTTATATTGTCAAATACAAGGATATTAGGAACCCTACTAGATGGAGATCCCTTTATCATATTAGAACATATCCAGCAAGACAGCTGACCCTGTATTTTCTGTAAGGCAAGATTCAGGCTCACAGTCATGCAAGGATTGCAGGCTCTGCTGACAGCTCCATGTAACTAAGTTTTAAAGTACTTCAACTGATATCAAGGCTAACAACTAGACATAAGGAAACCATGTTTGGAAAAAGTACTAGACATAAAACACAGGTTCAAAGTTCATGAAACTTGTTCTGGAAATTCTCTTCCAGGAACAAGGAAACTGGTGCTCTCATTAAATACGTGGCAGAACATTATGAAAAAAAATAGTTTCCTATCATTCACAAGCCTAAAATTTAGTTAAAAACTCATCAATGCTTACTTTCAGCCTATGTGGTAAAATACCAAGCAAACAAGGTAAAGATCTGAGATTTTAAAAAAACCCCTACATTTACATCAGTTATGTCAACTACTTTATCTGCAACATCAAGAAGATTCTATTTCACATATTTATTTTCATTCTAAGAAGTATTACAAATATTTTTTTTGTCTATTAAAGTAGCCATAAGGCTAAATAAACTTGATAACACAGGGGAGGGGAAAGAAAGACAACACTGAATCACAGAATAATTTTAGGTTGGAAAGGAATCTGGAGATCAGAGTCCAACCTCCTAAAGTTTGAGATAACATCAAAGTTCAATCAGATCACTCAAGGCCTCATCCAGTCAATGTTTATCCCCTAGGATGGAGAAACTATCATGTCTCTGGATGCCTCTTCCAGTACCTGACCATCTTCAACGGGAATTATTTATTTTTCCGTTACACACAGTCAAAATCCTCCCTGCCGTAGCCTGTGTCCATTGCCTCTGTTTTCTGGTGGTGCACCTGAAACAAGTCTGCCTCTATTCTCTCCAACCACATATCTGGCAGTTGAGGATTATCGTCAGATTTCTCCTTCTCCAGGCTTGTCAAATGTAGGTACCTCAAGGCTTTTCTTGCACATCATGTGCTTCAGGCCTCCAATCACATCAGTGGTTCTCTGCTGGACTCAGTTTCCCAGTGCTTTTTTTTGTACTGGGAAGCCCAGAACTGGACACAGCACTCTAGAAATGACCTTGCAAGTGCTGTAAAGAGCAGAATAACCACTTCTCTCAACCTGCTGGCTACGCACTTGCTGTTGCAGTTCTTATGCAGGCCGCTTCAATTTCTACAATGAACTACTGACTTTTTCAGCTACAAGTTTACCAAGATTTTCAAATATTTTTCTGCAAGACTGCTCTCTAATTGGTCATTGTCCAACTTCTACAGCTCCAAGTGCAAGACTTCACACTTGTTATGCTGAACTTTGTGAGGTTTTACAGTGTGAAGGAAATACAATGCTAGTAAACAAAAGGTAAAGTGTAGAACGTAAACTCTGCTATCTCCACCCTCGAAAAGTGCCTGAAAGATTAAACAAAACCTTTACAATGTTTAGTATCACGCACAAGAACAGGAAGTTTATAACTAGACTATCAGTAACTCTGATTCTGTCAGAATCAACCAGGACACTTCTGCTTCTGACTTGAGCCACTCATATACACTCTGCTTCTGCTTCTGAAGAAGCCACTCTGCTGCTGACTTGAGCCACTCAAATACATGCACACATTTAACTTTGAGGAAAATTACTGCAAAGCTCTTTCCTAAAAGCAGTAAAAGCTTCTCCATCACTGATTTTTTTTTTTATGATCCCCTCTCCTTCTCAAAGTGTCCAGTCTTTTGTCTTTTAAATTCACATCAAACACAGTCAGCTTTGGGATGCACAAGCATTTATTATTTCCAGTCATGGACTTAGATCAATCTAGCTCTTGCCTGCCTGGGTCAAGCCTGAGCAGTACAGTCCTATTGGTACAGCACTGCATGCAATCCAGTAAATCCTGCTGGCCTACAGTAACATATACAGAGCAACAACCACAGATCAGTTACCTTAATAACTCATAAATACTTCTAAGGCTAAGATAAAGACAGCCTGTGGGCTTGATACAGCCTCCGGTTAGGTATCCCCACTGTATGTTGTCCTGTATAATTTTATCTGGAATACCAGGCCACAGTTTAAAAACTGTTTGATATTGTCATTATTCCCAACTTTAATATTAAACTGTACAGGAAACCAAAGGCTGAACTTGCTAGTAATGGATATTTTCAGTTGCATATGGGAGTAAGTTGAAACAGTCAAACTTAATTCCTCCATGCAGCAATACCACATCACATGACTATGGCATTTTGCTACAACTAGTTAAAGCTGGTCTGGGAGGAAAATGTTAGTGCTTCTTCCCTGTGACACAACAGGCTAACTCATCTGCAGCTTCTCAGAAAGATGAAGCATTGTGAGTTTAGGAAAAATACCATCTTACCCATAAAAAGCAGAAAGATTAAATACCACAGACTCCAGCCTTCACTCTGTACTTATAAATCAACTTCTAGCAGTTACTAGTAACCAGTTATTCCATGAGGACCTTTAGATGACTTAGCCATTTGTACATGTAAACATTTTCTTCTCACAGCCTCTTGTAATAAGTCATATAGGGTGAGGTTCTGAATCACAAAAAATGTAGTTTCCATTTTTTCAGGGGAGTAAACCCATGAGAGGTTTGCAAGGCAACAAAGCTGTCCTAAAAGGAAACACTGATCTTGAGTGCTCACTAAGATCCCACCCTTGCTTTAAAGCACACATAAACACAAAAGAAAATGTGAACAGTTATTACATTCCCGTTTAGCTCATACTGCAAATGATCACACGCTAGATAAAAGAAACTAAATTCCTTGAAGTTTTGAATACAAACTTCTAACTTGAGTGTACCCAGCCATAGAAAAGATACGCTTGCTACTCTTGTCTGGGTCCACAGCTCAAGAACAGTCAGAAAGCTGCAGAACGAAGTCTGCAGAGCACACACACTACACATCCATTTCCTAGTGCTAACAAGAGACAAGGAGAACACAGCCACATAACCATCATACACAGAAACAGGGGCAAGGGAGGAAGACAACACATGATGACCCAACTAATCCTTATCAGAGGAAGGGCTAAATTTAAAGACTAAACATGTGTCTTAAAAAGCAAACCTTAGGAAACATATTTCAAAATGATAATAGGATCTTCATGCCTACAGTCACCCTCCTGCTCTTTCTACTTTGCCTTAATTACAGTAAAATAAAGGACAGAACTCAGAACACTCCAGCTTTCAGTATTGATAATCCAAGTCACACAGGCAGCAATAAAGCTGGCAGCACACAGAAAAGCTCCAGGAAGAAGCCAGCTTTTGAGGTAGGGGAGGCAAAATTCAGATTGTAGTAGCAATGCTGTACAGCAGCAGAAATTCAAAGGCATACAGGCAGTGGAGATGATTCCCATCCACTCCCAAGGTACACATGGGCCTCCGGAAGGTGAGAGAATCAGGTACAGAGAAACTCCTCAGGAGATGGGGGAAAAGGTTTCACATGCCCCAGACGTATTACCATGTAATTCCTCTTCCTTCCTCAGATGAGGAGAGATTTCCCACAACCCATTCAACACGACTCTGATAAGGATCCAAGTTTTTAACACCTATTGAAAATAACAGGTTCTGAGCTGAGAGATGGTATTTGTTGTCTTTTTTTCCAGTACTACTGGGTTTAAACCCACTTAGGACACCACATATTGTTACAAACCTTTGGAGAACTTGTAGCAACTCAAAGCTTTTTGTTAAGTCTCATCTATCCAGGGAAGGCATACAGTTTGGACCGTTACTAGCAAGGAAATTGTAATATCCTGAAAACTTCCACATTCCTATGGCAGTTGCTATGTTGGGAGTAAAGTTACACCATCTATAAAAATACTGAATCCATGAACTACACAGTCCCAAATAAAAGCACAACATTGCCAGAACAGTTGAAAAACTCCTTTAAGACCAACTTCTACATATCTGTGTAAGCAAGTTTCATCTTATTACTTCATCTTCTACTGATTTTTTGATGAAAATTAAAACCCAGGTTCAAGCCAAGACAGAATTCTGTATAGACTTTGAAAATCCTGAACACGCATGTCTCACTGAACTCGCATAAACACATTTCAAGAGGACTTCACAAAGCAATTACCCATGTTTGTTTTAATGCTGGAGAACAATTATAAATAGTGAAAAGAATTCACGATATATCTGGAATTGATGCTGCTTCTGGTCTTTTCTCTTGGCCTTTTTAGGAAAGGCAGCTATACATATTCAGCTCTCAATGGCACTGCACTTCAGCAAATTAAGAACTACGCCTCAACCATCTTTAAAGTACACCTGACTAATAACCACCATACGTGTTTAATGATTCAATACTTGGTGAAGGCATCCTCACCATTTTCCAAGGGTCAGACTCCTTTCCAGAGGTCTCAGGTTGGGCATCCAGAGGTACTAAATACATTTGAAGCTTTAGGCCACAGTTAAGTAATAACAGGTTTCGGTGTTAAGACCCTGATGACATGAATGAAAGAAATTAAGATCTCAGGCACTTGAGGATGCCTAAGGCCTCAGCTGGCAATGATGGATGCATACACTTAATCTAAAATCACTCTAAGTATATCCACAGACATGATTACTGAGGTCTATGCAAAATCAAGGCTTAAGCAAACAGTGTGTAGTTTCCTATTGAAGAAAGCTACATTCATTATAGAGAACAAAGATCTTTATAAATGAAAGCCTGCATTCTGGCAATCTGCATACGCTGATGAGAAAAGTAGAGTGGAATATTTTAGTATTAGAAGACAGCTAAAATGAGCAGATCCCATTGAACCACAGACCAATTGTACTCAGAAATTCTTTGACCTAGAAAAGCTTTTTAAAATTGAAATTCTTTCCTAAAAATAAAATAAAATGCTAGATCTTTAGGGGGATATATTAGTGAGCATGATACAAGCTCTTTGGTAGCTACATCAAGAATATATCAGAATTCTCAACTGTCCCTTGTAAAAGGCTTAGAAAATTAATCTCAACTCTGTCTAAAGCATTATCAAAGGCAAAATTAGAGTAAAAAGCTTTAACAAGTCCCTTCTATTTTTCTAAACAGATTTACTTGAGGTCTATCATTCCTATTCATTGTATTAGACAGGGGTAATGAAAAAGATGAACTCATAAGATTTCTCCTAATCCTAGGCACTATGTTCTATTAATGGCTCAGAAAAATTTCTGATTGTTTAGGTAAGTGTAATTCTTCCTTTTTGCAAAACCCGCCTGAAAACAGCTTGCATGAACAGCCTAAAATTATAAGAAAAGGATAAAATATAAGTTGCATACATCTGAAGACTCTATACATTTAATATTCCCGACTAATCTCAGCTACAGGTCAACATTTCTAAAACGCAAACTCAATATATAACCATAAAGTAAAATCCACTTACTAAAAAAAGCTCATGAAACAAGTCTGACTCACATAGATAGAATCATTTATTTCTATTAGTAGGTGCAGAAGAAACTGACTCACACCCACACATGAATTATTCGCAAAAAAAGGTTAGTTCAACTTCATTTGATTTTAAAAAGTTCATTGCCCTGAATCTGCTGACTAAACCAACATCCAAGCCATTTCCATTGATAATGCATAACTGTGCCAAACAAAGAAGTTTCAAGGACGTAAATTAAATATTTCTTTTGCAAAGTATTATGTCTTAATGTTAGTTATGAAAAAGCAATGTGAGAATACTTTAGATTCCTAAGTGAAACGAATCAGAGAAAATGCTAGATTTACAGATGCTTCCAAAACCTTACTTCTGCATTCTATACCTTATCATGAGAAACTCTAGCTGCACACATTTTCTATATAAGGACAAATTTATCAATGACTTATTTGCCACTTCCTGGGTATAAGCAAAATTAAAATGGAAAATATAGGTCACAGTCTTTAACACACTACATAATGCCCCAAGCTCCTGGTAAAGCCTGTTTATTAGCAACTTTATCCACAGAAGAAAAGTGATACCAGCTTCCTTCGTTTGGACAAAAAACAGGCTTCACCCACCACAGCTGTCATTTCAACAGCATACGCCAATCTCTCATCCTCCAGACCACATTACTTTCCCACTCTAAAAGCATGACTGTGGCATCAAGTGCCAGTGTTTCACAGCACAAAATTTTACAGAGAGGGTCATTAAAAGATACTGCCTCATTCTAAAAACAACAGATTAGAACATGTGTGCTGTAAAGGGTCCATCAGACACTCAGCAACAGACTTTGAAACCACACACCTTCTGACCACAATCCTATTGAAGCTAAAATGGCTGTCTGGGTTACTCCAATACTAATTAATCCTAACATATATTTTTCAAAAGAACAAAACCAGTTTATGCAACAGACTTGAGAAGCAAAGGCAATCCAAGCTACCATGCCCCCTCTCAACAATAAGGGAAAGTCTTCAAGGGAGCAGGTCTCCAGCTGCATTCACACTGCAGTGTTCACAAAGAAACCACGACCACCATCATCAGCATTTCCAGAACCTCTGCAGGGTACCTGTAGCTTCACCTTGCCCCAGTGAGTCCTCATCCACCTTCTCCTACCACTGACTCTAACGTAAGGGATCATAACAGGCTTTGATGGATTGAAGCAGAAGAATTTAGGTCAGAATCTGAAATTCAGTTTTCTTGTTCATCGGCCTCTTTCACTACCTGGCCACACTCACTTTGCACACGTGTCCAACAGGCTTGTCACTCACTGCACAGCTTCTGCCTGCAGAGAGAAGGACATTATGCAAGCTGGCAGAGCCCAACGTTCATTTCTACGTGCATATCTGTACGCAGGGGATGGGGGGCAAAGACAAAGAGGAATTTAAGCCCTCAAGTCAAGAGAGATGACATACTATTGAGTGACAGTTTTTTCAAGTGCAATCCCAAAAAGCTGATGAAAATATCCTCGTAAGCAACACTCAGTCTGATAGCTCTAAGGTCATTGCAAAAATACTTAAGAATAGTTTCTGCCTGCCACATGAGCATCACTCTCAGTCACAAATCAGGCCCCCACCCCTACCTAGCGCTTATTCTATCACACCAGTGCCCGTGGCAGTCAGAGGACTAGGTCTACCCTGCAGCAAGCTTTGAAGACGTAGGCTGAGAAGAACTCTCAGATCCACATCTACACTTCTGAATACAACTGCTTTCAGGCTGGGGCAACAGGCTCTACGCAATTCTGACAGAAAGGCCACCCTGCAAGGTTCTCACATGCCTCATTAGGCATTTTTATTTGCAAGGTTAAGATGCCTTTTTCAGCAGAACTGGAAGGAGGAGAAAGCATGCCTGGGAGTAGACTCTCAAAGTTCACAGAGCCCCCCATCTGCTACAGCACGATGCAAATCTTGAAGTACCAGTCCTTGCAGTGACCTGAAGCTGTGAATCACTGCACCTGCACAACAGCAACTTTTCCTGAAAACTTTCCTCTCATATTGCCATCTTTGGCTTCAAGTGCAAGAGGTATATACCCAAAAGTGGCAGCTTGAGGCTAGAGAGGTTGCTTTGAGTGCTCTTCATGTACATTTCTCCTCTGTAGTCCAGAGTGGGAATATATCGCTGTTACTACAACAGCACCCAGTGCCTACTCCGCCAGATTGCCTTCAAGGGCTTGGCAGCAGCTGCCCAGCCAGTCTATTTGTGCTAATCATCTGCAATCTTCTTTCTTCTCCCCACAGCTTCAGTCCGCACTTAAAGTAAGTTCTTTTCAGGAAAAAACACCGCCACCCAAACAGAAAAAAACAACATCAAAAGCAGAACACCAGTTTAGCTGGGTAACAGACTTTGCACAAATGGAGAATGCAGAATATAAGCTCAACTCATCAGGAGGAACAGTCCACAAATGTGCCCGGTGCACGTGCTTCAAGATAAAAAAATACTACATTTCAGACCAGTCTAAGCTACTCTGACATTGGTTTTAAGGTGTTCCCACAGAGTAGACTAGTCAGTACATAGTCTAGGAGTGAGACAACACTGAATGAACTAGGTGGGGACATGTGCCATCTTGCCCTCTGTAGCATGCCAGCAATACAAAACAGGGTCAAAGGAAACAAAGGTTAAAGCAATAGTGTCTATGCAGCACCAAGAGCATTCTGAATACAAATAAGGCCCATTCCTTTTAGACTCTTCTTGGAACGTGCCTGCCTACTGGCTGAAAACTATGCCAAGTAACTGTTGAAAAACGTAGCAGCTGGTTGCTCCAGTCCCTGCTGACTGGAAGTAAAGGGCAGTAAGCACCAACCACAGCCAAAGATAACTCCTGAAAAACAAGATGATGTCAGAAAAGCACAAATGTGTTGCTGGCCAACAAGGTGTCCTGTGAGCAGCCAGGACATTCTAGCACAGGATTATGGAAGATTCAGATCTTTAGTACAACAGAACAAGAGGCTCCACTCTGTAAAGAGGAACACTCTGTACCTGAAATGCAAAGGACAGGTAATGCACAGATACCTGAGGTGCAGCAATGCTGTTTCAGCACTCCTGCCCTCCTTTCCTTATAAGAAACAAGGGACAGCATACATTTTTTGCCAGAAGAGCCTCCTAGGATATCCCTCTGCAGTGCATGGACAGCACTCAAGCACTGGTGTGCACCACAATCATCCATCTGATGAGTTCAAAAGCCACACAGCCTACGCTGTACATGCTGATTGCTTTACGCAGCCTTCGTTCGCGGCCTAGGTCAGCTTCACCGAAGGACGTACCTCCACAGTCTGCCAGGGCTATGCAGACTGTCCTGTAGGCTTTCTCAAGACAGCCCACTTCTAGCATCTCCCAGTTTAGGCTGCTCTTCTGGAACCTCCTAGAGTGCTGGAAGAGCTAGCAGAGACGGTCAAGCAACCTGGCCTCAGAGGCACAAGTGCTGTAGCAGCCCTGTTTCACTGATGACTTTCAGAGAAGAATGAGTAAGTCTAACCAGAACAAATGGGACTTCTCACTATTTTTCACCCTAGAAACAGCAAGTATAGCAGAGGTTGAAAAGACACTAAGCACAAGTTTAGGAAATTCTTTCATAACGTGTAGACACGGGTCTGCTATCTGACAGATTTGGATTCAATTCCCACTATGAATATTGAGAATTATTTCAATATCTATTATATAATCAACACAGTGATACACAAGTGGGTGAGACCTTATTCAATATGTGTATTATACCTCCAGTATAGGGGGAAAATATAGTCTATTTGCAAGCTCAATTCACCATGGGAAAGCTTAAGGCTAAAGTGGCAGATTCTTACAATGTTTCCAAAACGATGGAAGCCAGGAGTTGCCTCAAGGCAAACAGCCACACCCCACACTATTCTATGGTTAACAAATAGGTAGAAGATTTTGAAGAAATAAGCCTGTGGCAGGACTGCCAGGAAGCAGTAGAAGGATTAACAGGACAGAAGTAAGGTGAGGTGCAAGGCTGAATAGAGTGTAGGAGGTATAAGTCTCATTAGACAGACACGGGACTTAAGTTATCCGGACTCCCCACTTCCCCTCTCCCACAATCACCAGCTCTAGAACACCCATCCCTTTGTGCTGCTGTCAAAGAGCAGAGACAGCCACCTTGAATAGCTGCACCACACAACTTGGCATCTCCTCTGCTCCCCACAGCCAGAAAAAAAAAAAAACTTGCCTCAACTACCACACCTGAACTCTTTTTTTCTCTTGGCAATTAAGAATGCAAGCAAGTCCATTAGCCACGTTGAATCATTTCAAGGGAATTTTACATGTGCAATATCTCACACCCAGTTTCAAATCCAAAATATTAATAGTAAATAAATGCTTGTTATATAGCTTGGCTTAATTTAACCTTAACACCTATGCAGCTTATTTCCACTTTCAGTTGTAAGACTCTACTTGATAAAGGAACTCTGATGTTCAAAGTATATCCCAAATATTTAACCACACACTCATGCTTCTACAGAAGCACAACAGCTCACAAAACTCGTGCAAATCAATCCACAATATCTTCCAACAGAGAATCAGTCTGTAATTAAGACTGCACATCATGACATGAGGAAGATCAGCTTGTTTGGCATGATACTTTACTTATTAGCTGGAAGCAGAAACAAGTTCCTTGTCAGTGGAAATAAGACTGTGAGGGCATTAGGACACAGACAAAAGGTGTCTTGCTGTTGGCATTTATTTGGTTTTGACAGCTTGAAGGAAAGGAAGGAGCACATGCTATCAACTGTAATTGTTTTTAAAGGTATTCCTTGTTGTTGGAACATACATATACAGCAGTTCAGCTTTAGGCCCATCCCCTTACCATCAAGAGCCTGGATTATAAACTTTTATCCCTACTCTACAGCACCAGATGGTAGCTCACATACATTTCAATTATTTATTGAATAGGCACTTTGTTATACTAGGGTAATCCCACACTGCAGTAAGAACTACACACTGTTTTCATTGCGAGCTATAGTTTTCATCAAGTCAGTAACCTTTTTCACATTCAGTGAACACAAAAAATAGAATTAAAAGAAGCAATTTTATAAACAATTGGGTAATCGGCCTCCTCATCACACAGAAAATGACAACGCAGGGATCAATCGGTAAGACACAACCACCAGCAGTGCTATAGAAAAAGTGTATCATTCTTTGGCCAGCTCCAAATCTTTTCCTCCACTACAGTGCTCAAAGTACCATTGCAGTCCCATTATCACAATTAATAGTTTGTAGGTGATCCCTCCTTCAAGCCATCACCTCAAAAACAAGCGTATAAAAACAAATTGCACCTTACAGACTATGTACAGGGCTCCCACTACAAAACGAATAATCCATGTTCCCCAGGCTGCAGCTTTATGGGGCAGATGTGATAAAGTGGTTAATTATTCAGTTGGCAATCGCATTACTGACGTCGATACAAGAGTCCAGGAAGTGAATCCTCTTAGTTTGTTAGCGTGTGACAAAGAGTGGTGGTCCCCACAGAAATTAAGGAGAACCAGCTGTCCCTACATGCTAGTGCTCTGGCCTGTACTGCTGGAGACAGACATTTGCATTTACTGAAGTAAATCGCCCCCTCCCCCTCCCTTAGGAAATCCTTTGTTTTGGTGGGTTTTTTTAAGAGGGCTCTTTAAAAGCCTAATTAACTGTACACACATGGAACAGATGATAAACGGGACAATATTCTCCTGAGCAATGATCTCTCCTCCCTCCCCTCCAATTCTTATTCCATGGAGAAGTTAAGTCACCTTCGTGACACATTATTATTCATAACTTACTCAGCTGAATAAACCAGTCAGCCACCACGGCCGTTTTAACATAAATTCATTTAGGTATGCGGCAGGGAAGGATCTCTACCATCCGCATATCTGTAGCCAATAGACCTGACTAAAAAGTACCGGATAGAAAATGTTCATCCTCAGCTTTATCCCCAAGCATCCACGTTTTCTTTTGTCAGCACGCTTCGGACTACGGGAGGTTTCTCATTATCAGGCTGCTTAACAGTAGGAAACCATTAAACAAAGCCGTGATAAAGGCTGTCCGGAACCGCCCAGTCCTTTTAAAAACCAAATTAAAAACTGCACGGCTCACGGTAAGTGCCGCTCCTTCCAGACACACGCACAGCCCCTGCCCGACAAGGGCGGCTGTTCCCGGCCCCATCCCGCCGCTCCCCCTTCCTCCCCTCCCCCGGGTAGGAAACCCTCCGAGGAGCCCTGGATTAGCCTGACATTTCGGGTTAAGCCGTGCAGGGTTTCAGGCCAAGGACACGCCGGTGCTGTTCCTGCTGCCGCCTGCCAAGCGCTCCGCTCGGCACCGGGAGCGGCGGGGAGGAGACCGGCCTGGAGGAGACCGGCAGGGGTCCTGGCCCCGGGGAGGCTCCGCGGCGGCCGCTGCCCGTCCCGCCGGGAAGGCGCTCCCGGGATGGGCCTCCAGAGCCGGCTCCCCGGGCACAGACACCCCAAACAAGGGCGAGGGGTCCCACACGCCACCCACCCCCAGACACGGACGGGGGTGGGGTCCCGCAAAGACACACACACATACAAACAAGGGCGGCAGGGGTCGCGCACACCCCAAACAAGAGAGGCAGGGATAACCCTCCCCACATCCCCCAAAACAAGGGCGGCAGTAGTCACCACCCCTACCCCTCAAACCAAGGGAGGTAGGGGTCACCCCCCCCCAGACAAGGGAGGCAGGAGTCACACACCCCCCCAAACAAGGAAGGCAGGGGTCACCCTCCCCCACCCCTCAAAACATGAGAGGCAGGAGTCACACACACCTCCTCACCCCAAACAAATGGGGCAGGGGTCACCCCCCCAACAAGGGCAGTAGGGGTCCCGCACGCCCCCCACACCCCAAACAAGGGCAGTAGGGGTTCTGCACGCCCCCCACCCCAAACCAGTACGGTAGGGGTCACCCACCCCCCCAAACAAGGGCGGTAGGGGTCACCGCCCCCCATACCTCCCAAAACAAGGGACGCAAGGGTCCCGCACAGCCCCCCCCGGCCCGCAAACAAGGGCAGCAAGGGTCACCCCCTCAACAAGGGCGGCAGGGGTCCCGCCCGGCGCCGCGCTTACCCCACTCGAGGAACTCGGACACGTATCTGTCGCGGCGGAGGGGCGAGTCGCGGCTGCACTCGGTGTAGACGCCGACCAGGAGGTCGAGCAGGGTCTCCACGCTCAGCACGCCGTCGTGCCGCTGCGGCCCCTCTAGCACCAGCTGCTCCAGCCGCTTCAGCCGCACCTTGGCCGACATCGTGGCCGCTCGGGCGGCGGTGGAAGCCGAGGCCCGGGGAGGAGGGGAGGGGGTGGTGGTGGTGACCTCCGCTCAGCCGCTCCGCGCCGCCCGCCGCCTCCCGCCCCTCGCGGCCTCGCACGGGCTCCGCCTCAGGCGCGGCCGGTCCATGGGCCGGGCCCGGCCGCCCCCGCTGCGCCGCTCTCCGGCCTCTCCCCGGTAGCGGGGAAGGGGCAGCTCCCGCTCCGCCGGCCCCGGACACGCCCACCGCGCGGCGCCCGCGCGCTCCGACGTGGGCAGGGCCGCGCCAAGCCCCGCAGGAAGATTGGGCCGAGCGACGCGCCGTAGCGGGGACGGGGTGTGCCGGCAATGCCCCGTGCGGCCACTCGGCAGATTCGCCGCAGAGGGAAAGGTGGACGGTGTAACTGCAGCTGCGCGTTCGCATCCGCACTTTCATAGAACCAAAGAATCGCTTGGTTGGAAGCGATTCCTCCCTGGAGAAGAGGAGGCTGAGGGGAGACGTCATTGCTCTCTACAACTACCGGAAAGGAGGTTGTGGAGAGGGGGCACCTGGCCTCCTCTCCCAAGTGACAGGGGACAGGACAAGAGGGAATGGCCTCAAGCTCCGCCAGGGGAGGTTTAGGCTGGACACTAGGAAAAAAAAATTCCCAGGAAGGGTCATTGGGCATTGGAACAGGCTGCCCAGGGTGGTGGTTGAGTCACCTTCCCTGGAAGTTTTTAAAAGACGGGTGGACGAGGTGCTGAGGGGCATGGTTTAGTGATTGATGGGAATGGTTGGATTTGTTGATCTGGTGGGTATTTTCCAACCTAGTGATTCTGTGATTCTATAAAAAGACCTTTGATATCAAGCCCAACCATGTGTGTCTGCTGCTAAACCATACCCCTTAGGATTTCATCCAGCCATCTTTTAAATACCTCAACGGATCATAGAATAGTTTGGGTTGGAAGTGTGAGAATTACTTGATGCTTTCATTGCTGCAGCTGGTTTGTGTGTTAAATTGTCTTGTCATGTGGGTCTGTTGTGTATTGGGAGATGGTGTGCAGACAATCTCCAGATTGGATTAATAACCTGAAAGAATAAACATTCTCTTAAGAGTTGCAAGAATTAATTGATATGGTTAGTTGTCTAACAAGATGTAGTTCTTTTAGGTTAAGAGATATCCTGAAGGAAATCTCCATACATGGTTGGATAATCCAAAAAATAATGAGCAATCTTGGAGAGATGTATATAGTTCTTTGTCTAAAACTAGTATATATACCCACTGCTTTTGTAAGATGGTATGCCTTTTTTAGAAGGGCATCCAGTTCAGCACTGAATTGTAAAATTAAAATATTATTATATTTGCTTCGAAGACTTTGTCCTTTTCAATATTTTAACAGTGAATGAGTATTTCTCACAGAAAGGACCTTAAAGACCATCCAGCCCCTGAGATGGGCAGGGACACCTCCCATTAGGTCAGGCTGTCCATGGATGGTGACTCAACCGTCTCCCTGGGCAGCCTATTCCAGTGCCTGATGACCCTTTTGGTGAAGAAATTTTTCCTGATGTCCAATATGAACCTCCCCTGATGCAGCTTGAAGGCATTTCCTCTTGTCCCATCAATTGGGAGAGGAGACCAACACCCATGTTGCTACAACCTCCTTTCAGGGAGTTGTAGAGAGCAATAAGGTCTCCCCTCAGCCTCTTCTCTAGGCTGAACAACCCCAGTTCCCTCAGCCACTCCTCATAAGACTTGTTCTCCAGCCCCTTCACCAGCTCTGGAGCCCAGGCAGCTTGTCTCAAGCCGACCAGCCCCACACCAAGCCCTGGCTTCCCTCCAAGGATGCGCTGAGAGAGTTTGGGTTCTAGAAAATAAGGATTGTGAAAGGGAAGTGAATGTGGTGGGGTTAAGAGAGGCCACACAACAGGTCTCAGCTATGGAGCAGACTACTGAAAAAAGAAAGGGAATAGCTTACCCTCCATCAGCAAGAGGAGAGAATAGCGATTTTCTGTCTGTTGAAGCTACACCACCTGAGAACTTAAGGATGGATTTGGACAAGCTCTGTGAGCAGTGGTTTAGGTGGCAGGGTTCCTGTCCTGTCTGCCTTGTGCATGGGGAGATAACTTCTCTGGCCAATGACAAAGAGAAGGCATGGGGTCCCCTATTCCCTCTCTTCTACCCTTCCTCCCTCTGGCACTCAGCGGTCTCTTGATAGGCTGAGAGAGCTGGGGTTGTTCAGCCTGGAGAAGAGAAGGCTTCAAGGAGCCCTTATAGGGACCTTCCAGTACCTGAATGGGTTCAGGAAAGCTGGGAAGGGACTGTTCACAAGGGTATGTAGTGATAGGATCAGGACAAATGGCTTTTAAGTTGGAGGGAGAAGATTTAGATTAAGCAGTAGGAAGAAATTCTTCACGATGAGGGGGATAAGGCACAGGCATAGGTTGCCCAGAGAAGTTGTGGGTGCCCCATCCCTGGAAGTATTCAAGGGCAGGTTGGATGGGGCCTTGGGCAGCCTGATCTGGTGGGAGGTATCCCTGCCCATGACAGAGGGCTTGGAACTGGGTGATCTTTTACGGTATCTTCCAACCCAAACCGTCTGTGTTTCTATGACAGAGGTGAGCACAGAGGTTGCTGTCCCTACAGGCCTTCACTGGGTGCTGCCTACCCAAGGCCAGTGTGAAGCTTGGGAGGCTTCTCCAGCCGTGGCTGGAGCAGGGCATTCCCTTTCCCTGCCTCAGCCATGATTCCCTGCTTTGCAGCTGGACTTGACTCGGTGGAGCTGCCAGCACCAGGCGCAGGGCTGTTGGGGTAGGCAATGCCCTGCAGCAGGACGTGGTGACTGGAAGCTGTGGCTGTCTGCACCCTCCAAAACCTGCTGTGCTCAAAGCTGCAGCAGCAGCAGCCTGAACTGAGTCCCCTGTGTTAACAGCTGCTGTCCACGCTCTGCTGAAGGAGAAGGGAGCACAGTGTAAGGCACCAGACCCTGCAGTGCTCTATTGTTTTTGAATTGCAACTTATTCTGGGAATTGTTCTCTCTGCATCCTGCAGCACCTTATGGCAAGATGCTGAGTAGCTCGAGATGGGAGTTCACATCTCTAGGAATGCAGCCAGTCAAGTCCTGATGCAAAGCTGAGCTGGGAAGGATGCCTTTTCCTTGCTTGTCTCCCCTGGCAAGTAGATGGAGTGTTGTGTGCTTTCTGAACATTATCACACTGGAAAGAGAGGTGGGTGAGTACTACTTCTGTCAGGGCTGGGAAACCCCCGGCTCCAGGAGCTGGAACAGGCAGGGGTTTGCGCCGCAGTAGATACAGTTGCTGGGGTCATCACTGAGAGACTTGTATGTTCTCAACCATCACCTTCATGGCCAATGGCCAGGCCACACACCGTCAGTGCTGCCTGGAGGGAGCTGTCCTTTTCGAATAACCAGGCAGAGCTAGATGGAGTATTGTATAGCAGAAAGTATTGCTCCCACTGTAACAGAGAGGTCCAGCAGATGGTTACAGAAATACTTGTGTTAGGAGCCCTAGCCCCTCACGCATGTCTGATAGATATCCCTTTGTCACCAAATACCTGTATATCTGAGAGCTATTCAGGTCATAATAATAGTGTGCGTTTGGACCTACTACCTGGATCAAGAAGGTACAGGCATGTTGGGACCTGTTAATTCCAAAAAATGCAGTTTGATAGAACATGCTGTGAATCATATCTTTATAATGAGAACCTATAATTTTGAAACAAAGAGAAACTGCAGTGGACTAAAATAATTTTGGAGGTTGTTTTTTGTTGTGGTTTTTTGTTTTGGTTTTTTTTTTTCTTTTTTTTCCCCTAAATGCCTTGTATCTCTTTGTACTTCCTTCTGCAAACATCCACTCGGAAAAATATTTGACAGCAGATCTAGAAGTTTTCATTGTTCTCTCTCAATTTTCCTCCATGGTTACAGTTTTTTTCATCTGACTTCAAACTGTTTAATATCATGAATACATTCATTTGCATGATCCTTCACATTTTAACAAATCCAATTGTATTTCTGGTTCCATTGCTTTATTTAAAAGGGAAATATAACATTTTTAATTTATTACCACTTTGGAGACTTATTTTTAGGGAGGTGGTCAGAGTAATGGCTAGGAAGAACAGAGTTTTAAAGATCCTGATACAATATCTATCTGTCCCCTTCTTATCTGTTCCTGCAGATGGTGATTACCACAACCTCCTTCAGCAAGGAAGACATTATAAAGGAAACTGCATCTGGATAAAGAACTAGCAGTTTTCTTCCTACCAATCACTTCAGTATTTCCAGTCTCCTTGGTGTCTTTTACATTAGTAGAATTCAGGGATTTGAAGAGCTGTTCCTGACTTACACAAGTCACAGGGAAGAATTGGATCCTGTGCTGGGAAAACAACAGATGGGTGACAGATGATATTGTAGTCTGCTTTAACAACTATGGAAGGTTTAGTGTGTCAAACCAGCACGTGCAGGATTATTCATGAATGGTACTGTAGGTATTCCAAAACTGGTTGAAATATTTTAAAAAACTATTGAAGAGAGTTAAAAGCCTTGTTTATTGTAAATAACTCTGTGTTTTCACACCAAATTTTGCAGTTGCTAAAAGCCTGTGTAGCTGAAAAGTGGCATTTGGTGTACATACTAAAAAAATATATGTGTAAGCTTGAAAATGCAGCTGAAGGTATTGTGCTTCTGTTACTCATCTGTGCCAATTCCAAATACTAAAAATAAATGTGATCTGGCTAAAATGAATTAAATGATCCATCTCACCAGTTCCTTTTTCCTGTAGTGTATTTCAGTGGAAAAATACAGCTGCTTTTTCTGGGACGGATCTGATTTTTAAAATCCTTTTTTATTTTCTTGTGAGAAAAAAAATTAAGTGAATGCGGTCTCACTTATGTATTTTCTGGAGTCATTGTAGACTCACCAAACTGAAGGCATAAAGTCCATGTGGCTACTGTAAAATTTTTTTCAGAACTGATCAATATAGGTGGGTTTTTGGGTTTTTTTGGCTGTACTCCAAGTAACTAGTAGAGGGAGAAATTCTGTTACAGAATTTTGATGGCAAGAGGAAATAGCTGTGTCACTGGTTTATGACTTCAGGAAAATCCACCCACGGATCATTTTGGAATTGAAAAGAATAAAAAAATATAAAGAGTATGGACAGAGATTGCCAGCATTGCTCATTAACAATGAAGACACCCCATGCTAAAAAAAAACCAACTGTAGAAGACATTGCAAATATCTATTTTGTCACATTCAGACAGATAATTCTACAAAACAAGAAAGATAATCAAGTTGAAATCTTTTATTTGCTTTTTATTTTAATTGTTTTTATATTTATAGGCAAAGGGGAGACTCTGAACAGCTGGAAAACCCAGGTGGAAGATCTAAATATATTCTACTCATTAAGGAAATTAGATGGAAGTTCTGAGAGAGAAGTTGTCTAGTGTGGAGCAAGGGAGGAGTTTTCTAAGGATTTGGGATGCAAAATATAATTAAATTGAAATTGCAGAAAGCTCCTACTAATGAGTTCCAAAAGCAGAATATAAGAAAGAGTTAAACATGGCTAAAAGCAGCACAACTGGTTTATATCTTGTTGTTATCACAGACTTTCCTTCCTGGAATTATTTATTTGGAAACTGTCACCTTTCCAGCTCTGTTTGTATTTGGCAATGTTCTAAAAAATTATTTCTTGCCAAAAGCAGTGTAAATCTACAGCTGTCATCCATACTGGGAGACAAAAATAGTCTGTGAGTGGGTGCTGGCTTTGATAACGTTGCATCATGTAAGCCTGAGCATTGAAATGAGTATTAAAAACAACAGCTAAGTCACCATTGGTATGATGTTAGCCCTGGTGAGAAGAACATAAAAATTTCTCAGAGATAACAAAATCTCTGCTCTTTTGGAAGGGTGACAGGTGCTAGAACTCTGCTTCGGCTTCCAGGGAGCTCTGTCTCCTTCAGCTTACTGCTAATGCACTAGCTGAGCAAGGAGATTTCATAAACACTCTTGTCTTTGCGCACGATAATGAGTGAAATGGGAAGAAAGAAAGTGCAGTTGCTCATGAAGTGCTGGGAAGAACTGAGACTGTGGTAATTTCCAATTTTTACTGAATACTTTCTCACAACAATAATAAAACCAACAACAACAACAAAAAAGCAGCAAAGCCATTTGGCAGGCTACCTTCTGTTAAGTGCATTCTGCCATTAAGTGCATTTGTTGGCAGGGCTTCTGTTTTGCTCTTGTAAGTAACTGGAATTTAATAATGGTATAACCCAGCATTTTGCACTGAAGGTGAAGCAAACTGAGATATGGAAAGATTTTCTACTTGCTGCATGCTTTCTTAAAGAGAAAAAACCCTAAAGAAGCAAAAAAAAGTAGAGACTTTAGGGATACTATAACTTGTGACTGGTTTGCTTTGCAAGATTTAGGGAGTGAAGTGCCATCATAGGCGAAGAAACCATGCTAATCCCTCAGTTCTTCCAGCCTAGATGCAGCACATTCCTAGACACATTATTCTTTTTCTCAGTATTTTTCATTTCTTGCATAGTTTTCTTTCTCAGTAATTGATGCCTATTTAAAATTCACCTGAAAAAGGGAACTTGCCACCCTGCTGCTCTTTCAGGAAACCATCAGTCATATTGATCAATATGTTTCCTGATTACAGGCAGTTTAATACAAGGAGCCTGGAACGGATCACATCAAATTAAATTGGCTCCCCGTTCCATTCACTGTTTGAGAGCAGCATTAAGTGAAGTGGGCAGCTGCTTCCATCAAAATCATTATGAGGCCACTTGTTCTCATTTTTTTTCCAGAATTTGTCTGAAAATGACTGAAGTGTAGGGAGCTGGGGTTTTAGATGAGGCCTAAATGTTATGGACATCTGGAACAGAATGTCATCACCACATTTAGGCAAAGCCAGTGCCATCCCAGTGAGCACTGGACACAGGGACACTGCTGTCTGATTTATTTAGCCATCAGCCAGGAGACAGGGGAGAATTTCAGTGAACATAATTTGTTAATGGCAGTATCTTTCCCCTGACTGACCTTGGCTTGTGGCAGTTGCTGGTCACTGGCTCGCCACCGCAGAGTGACCCTGATGGTGTATTTTATTCATTTAAATTCTGGTTTTTATGGTTGGACTTGATGATCCGGTGGGTCTCTTCCAAACTGTTGATTCTACGATTCTATGATTCTATGATTTTCTTTCAGGTCTGATTTCAAATCCATGACATCCTAAGGAAAGCAATGGCTCAGTGATCCAGTCTGTTTAAGCATATGGTAATGTTGAAAGACTGGCAAAACAAAACATAAACACTCCCTTAGACTCATGCTACTTAGGGATTTTCAAAGGAGGTGGAAGCAGTGGTACAGGGTTGATACCAAAAAACCCAAATGCTCATTGGTAATTATGACATCTTGCAAGTAGCAGCACCGTGTACAGCTGCCATTTGATCAGTTAATAGTGTTATCTTACTGCAACTTCACATCTGCCAGACTCAGACAGCTCAATCTTTGTACAAAATGTGAAAAGCATTGTGTTGCTAGAGGCATTTCTTTTGTACCTGAGTTGATTCTAGACTAAGATTATCTGATTTTGTTTTATGGGCTTTTTTTTATTGCTAGATACTCTGACGCTCTGCTTCTGCCAAGCTGACAGTAGTACTGTTCGTTGCAGAGAATAAAATGAGGTTTAGGTGATACATGAAAAAAAATAAATAGGAAATGCATTCCTGTTTCTTAGCTCATCTGTAGGATTAGTTCTCTTGGGTTGCTGAGAGTAGCAGTGTTAATCATATTGCATTTTAAATTAATACCACATTTTATTAATTATTTTATGTTTTTTAAAAAAATGACTGGAGATGAAAAATAAAACTTCTCCAATCTTCTCTCTTGAACCTTTAAAAATCTGTCACTGACTTTAATAGGAGTGTTCCCATGGAGATAAGCATGACTAAGTCTACCTACAAGGAAAAGTAGTCGTCTGCTTTAAATGAAATATTTTTGCATTTTAAGTAACATTACTTTAATACACACTTCATTCTTCTGTGATAAAGTGCTCTTTGATTTTCAGAAACAGTATAATCAAAATAAGAAGCAGGTTCTATTGTATGCTTTTCCCTGGCTCCTTCTCCACAATGGATTTTGTGATAATGAGAAGTTGAAATCAGAAAATATTCCAGTCTATTTCTAAGATATGAGCAAAGCATAAATTGAATTCAGGAAAAATATGGTTTTATACTGCCCTAAAGCATCCTAAAGCAGCAAGAGACGTTGTGCAGAAAACATTCTTACTTCTTTAGTGATGACTGTCTGGCAAACCATCCTCTGCTGATTGTTTTTTATTATAAATTTCTGAGCACTGTTCAGAAAGGCAGAGGTGGGACCAAAATAGCATCAATTTATTCACAGTATCCTGGGACAGTGAAAAAATAACTTCACCAACTTCAACATCAAATATCCTGAAAGGCTGCTCCTGATGATTATCAATTTTCTGTTCAACAAAACCTCTTCCAGAAACAAAGTGATTTTTCTGACAATGTGCATACAAGACGTTTTGCTCCTATTCATTTGTTCTGAACAAAGATCCCACCCAGGCTTCAGGCTGAGATTGACTGCACCGTTACATAGCCAGAGGCATTTATTCTGGATTTACACAAACACCACTATCTTTGGCTTTCACCATACCCCATCTCAGCAAAGAGCTGCATGGTCCTCACTCATTATTCCGACAATTACAAACATTTGTAATAACATTGACAGCAACTCAGGAAAGACCTGAATGTCACAGCACTGCAGTCAAGTGTGAATGCTACTCCTGCTTGACTCTCCTCCTCCTACACACTGCCAGTCCCCTACCCCACTGAAGATACTTCATCCCACATCCCTGCTGGTGTCTGGCTCCCTGTCATCCCTCATGTTGACCCCTTCTCTTTGAGACTAGCAATAAGCTACTCATCTCCGGTAGCAAATGCTGCAGGAGTGGCCATCGGCTCCCAGTAAGACTTCACAGGGGTCTATAGAGATGATGGTCTCTGCAGGAATAAAGGGCAAGCATAGACAAAAAGCCAAGAAGGACCCAGAAGTGGACGTGCACTTGCTAATTTGGCGCTGGGGGGTTGAATGGCAATGCTCCTGCGAGGGCATTCACCCCTCTCTCAGAATGAGTAGCAGCAAGCCTTGCTGTCCAGCTTCAGTGAAGGAGAAGGAAAGGCTGACTGTGGGTCATGCACAGCTCTCCAGCTGGCTCCATAGTTTCCAATCCTCAACCACTCCTGGCAGTAAAAAGCTACCTGCAGTCCCCACACTTCTCTCGTTTTATTTTGAGCTCTTTATAGTTGTCTCCATACAATGTTGAAATGATCCACACATTTTAGAGCAACTTGAAGTTCTGAAAATTGAATCTGCGATCAGCTGCTTCAGCTGGGATTTCCAACTTCACACACAAGATCAAACATAGTGTTGCAGCCTCCCTGTTTTGGGTGTACGTGCAATTCCTGCTGATGGTGGGGTAGAGACTGTACCCACTTGTGTGAGTGACAGTGTCAACTACACATTTTATAGGATCCCACATGTTTTATTAAAACACTGTTTTCAGTGACAAAAGGCCAGGCAGTTATTACCCTGTGGTGACAACTTCCGGAGTCCCAGAAGCAGAAGTTTCTCCAACCACCAAGTGCTATGGGAACAGCAGCAAGTAGGGATTCCCCAAGCAGCTGTGGGTTCAGAGAGGTGCTTTCCCTTGATCCCATGAAATATCATGGCAGAGGCTATCGTGTAAGAGGAGGCAGCTGCTGTGGTTATCCCTTGTTGTTCTGGGTCCATTAGCTAGGATGGGAAAATAGGGATTTATGTGAGTGCAAAAATGACGACGCCACAGTGGCCGTTGTCACAGGCTGAGTGCTCAAGGTGGAGCACCCAGAAAAGCATGAAGTCGTGATTGCTCTTTCTGAGAAGATCAGTGGTTAAATAGATACTGCTTCTGTTCCTGATGTTAACCAAGAGGGGGTTAGATCCTCAGCTACAATAAATTGTCATGACTTCATTGAAGTCAATAGCAAATTGCAGAGACTCACTGTGTCAATAACTAAAGTCCCCAGGGCTGATTCTCAGCTGATAGAAATAGTCATAACTATATTGAAATCCACTGATGTCCATCTGACCCTGAGGTTTTGCTATTGATTATGCTGGGAGTAGGACAAGACCTAAATTTAATTTTATGGTGGTCCAGGAACAGGATACATTATTTCAAAGCATCCATCATGACTGCAATTAACTTGTGCCTGTCCTGGACAAGGCTGTCTCTTTCAATCATTAAAATGCCGCTTGCCAGTCTGTGATTTGCCCTGCAGATGTGAAAATCTGCCCTGACATAATATATGTAAAGCAGAAGGGGTTTGACTATTTCAGGTTTCATTTAGGTGTGTGGCCTATGGTTGCCTCAGGTAATACTGAGGTACTACTTAATCATGATAACATGATTAAGATGCAAATTCACATGCCTAATTTAAATACAGTTTTTCTCTGAACCATCCAACTGGGCGTAGTTTCTAAAAGCAAATGCAAAACACTCACAGCAGGCTTCATCTCAGGCAGAATCTCAGGGACATCTTCCAAATGTAATCAGTCATTGTCATAGTAGAAAGTCGAGGTCACCAGTTTAAAAGTACTGTGAATTCAGGTGTTGCACATGATCCTTACTGCTTGTATTACAGAATTGCAGATCACAGAATGTTTGCGGTTGGAAGGCACCTCTGGAGTTCATCTGGTCCAACCCCTCTGCCCATGTAGGGCCACATCCAGCTGTTTGCCCAGGACTGTGGACAACACCTCCAGGGATAAGAGACTCTACAACCTCCCTGGACAGCTTGTGCCAGTGCTTGGTTTCATTCATAGAGAAAAAGTGCTTCTTGATGTTCAGATGGAAACTCCCACTTTTGGTTTGTGCATATTGCCTCTTGGCCTAGCCCTGTACTCTTTGCGTTCTCACTTCAGGTATTTATTTATATCCATTTATAAGATCTATCCAAGCCTTCCCTTCTCCAGGCTGAACAGTCTGGCTCTCTCAGCCTTTCTTTGTAAGAGAGATTCTCCAGACCTGTAATCACCTATGTCCATGTGTGTCTTGTACTAGGGAGCCCAGGACAGGACACAGTGCTCCAGGTATAGTCTCACCAGTGCTGAATAGTAGGGAAGGATCACCTCCCTTAACCTGCTAGCAACACTCCTCCTAATGCAACCCAGGATGTCTTTGGCCTTCTTTGTTACAAGGACACATTGCTGGCTCATGTAACTGCCATATTTTCTGGGGAAACATGCTTTGTTCAGGAGTGGAGAGAGTATCACCTCTGGAGCCAAGCCTCACAGTCAGAAAACTGGTTGAGACACTGCTCAGCAGGGGTGATCTGTTCTCTCCTCTGATCACAGGGAAGAGTGTACTGAGTTAAGCAATAGAGATCTACCTTGTCAGGTCCACACTAGTCATGTCCACCCAACTATCTTGCCCTAAGACTATCTGGAATGTTAGTGCTGAGAAAGCGTCCTTGAGGAGCAGCCACCTCTGAGCAAGGTTATGTGCAGCTCCTATTATGGGATCCTGCTGGACTTCTAGCAAAGCACAAGGTTAGCATTGACTGTTGGCACATACAAGAACATAGGACAACAACCCAAGGCTTTGGCCACGCTAAGCCCTGAGTGGACTTTGACTGTGATGTTGTGTAGGCAGAGTCTTGTGTCTAAGACACCTGGTAGCGCCTGACTTGCTAAGATGCAGCCTGGTCAGGCCATCTCCCCTCTAGCTTTATCAACATTGCTGTGAGCAGCTGTCCCGTCTGTGCGGGACTGGCCATGACATTTTAATACAGTAGGCATGCAGTCTCCAGTGTCTGCAGCTCAGGTTAAACCCAGATGTCTTGCAAGTTAACAGCCTGTCCTGTTCTTCCTGCACCTCCTCCTGCCTACATAATTTCCACTCAAGAATAACTCCTGAGGCTCCAGTGAAGGTTTGCTTCATTTTCATTACCTTGAGGCAGGGCTGCAGGCCTCATTTGTCACAAAGTATGAACTGTAATGGTGTTTTAATGGCCCTTTCTAGTTAGGGAATGACCATGCAAAAGAGCTTTTCTATTCCCATGCGCACACAGCTAAAGCTTAAGTAGCTTTGCTTGCAGACTCCTTCCCCCATCATGCTGAAGGAGAGTGGCCAGGTTAAGAAGCCTGGTTCGTTAGAGTGCAGGCTGGACATATGCTTAATGTCTCTCCTGTAAAAGCCCTGACTTGTAAGAAGCTCAGATACACCTTGGGAAAGCACCAGCTGTAACATGTGCAAATGACTTGTGATGGAAAAGGACTAGAAACTTGGAATGTGGAATGTTTTGATCTTACGCAGTTCAAGCCACCTCCAAAATATGCAGCCAGAGGAGTATCACAGTCATGCAAAAGTTGTGGGAGCTGGAAGACTGTCTCCTAAAAATGAGTACACCCACTGTTTTGTAGCAGAAGCAAGCCAGTTAGATATGCAGTGTGAGCATGTATCATGATTAGCCTGGGTTATTAGGAGTCACTGGTTTGGAAGCCCTTGATGAATAAATTTGCTGTTTCAGGATAAAAAAGAGAGTCCAGTATCTGCTTCGTCAGTGGTCACCGCAGAAGTGTATGATGAAATGACAAGAACAGTCCATGAAGAACTTTACCAATACACGCTGACTTTCTCAAGGTTATTATAAGAAATGGACAGGAGAACCAGAGTGTTGAAATCGGGAAAGTAACTAATCATGTGGTAAAAGGGTTCTCGGGCTATGAACAAGTTCAGCTAACTGTGCCACTCGTAAAGATGTGGCTGTAGAGAACTCTGGAGACAGGTCACTGTTAATTTGTCAGTTAGTTAATACTGAGCCAGGATGGAGAGGTTTCATGACCAGCAAAACGAAGGAACCCTTTTTTTCTAGCAGATATGTATTCCGTGCACTAACGCTCATTCCTCCACTCATCCTGTGTCATTTCCACAGCAGCAACCTCAGATCTGTCCCACATCCAGCACTCCAGCCTTGTACCCACCTTTCCCATCCGTGTTTCTCATTCCTTTATCCTCTGGTTCTGCAGTCTGCCAAAGCATTTACCACTTCCTTCTGGCTAATTACAGTATTTTTAGTTCCTCTGCTGTTTCCCACCTATCTCTTGTGAGCTCTCAGATGACAGCCATGAGCATCATGCCTGTGTTTGTTGACACACCCAGTACGTTAGGGCTGGACCTGGTCTTGTTTTTCTCTCTGGGAGGATACAAATGCAGCATCTCTCTCCTCTATTAAATCACCTGTCTGCACAGACGTTGCAGGAAGGCAGTATCTTTGCCATTTCTATGATTTTTCCAGATTTGGTAGAAATAGGGTTCAGTAATTGCTGGTGCAAGGGGAATACCAGACACATAACCAGAAGACAAATGGCTAAGGAAATCAGAAATGACCAGAGCACAGGATGCCTGAGGAGCTCTGACTGTGATTTGTAAGAATGCAGATAGCAGAAATACCTGCATGATGGAGAAGCAGATGAAGGACAGCTATAGGAATGCTCCGGAGGCTCTGAGGAACCCAAACCTAGATAGGAAATACTAAGAAGAAGTTGAGGTTTTGACTGGGTATTATATGAGAGTTATAAAGGATGTTGATATCTACAAGATATCCACAACACAGGGAAGATGACACAAAAGCAGCTGAAGATCAACATGCAGCATGGTGGGTTGCATTCAAAATCCATCTCAGTCTCTCACAGAGGGATATGATAGGTCTGAAAGTGGGTATAAAAAGCAAAAGATATTTCTTTTGTGGCTTGCCAGGCATAACAGGGCAGAGTGAAAGTCCTAACAGCATGTGAGCATTTTACAAAAGTGGCAGTGAAAGAAAGATAGCAAGTGGGAGTGAGTCTGATAAAGAACAAAACTAGCTTTCAGTTATATAGAATTCAATTGCAGAAAGGCAGAGGAAGACTTTAATGGGCTCCTTAACAGAAGTGGGCAAAGGTGAAGAGTAAGTGTCCATTTTGCAGATAGCTGAGCTGTTTGCAGCAGAAATTTTGAAAAAAAAAAAATGCAAAAGATGCTTGGGAAGCTCAGGACCAACAAGGCAGCACAGCACAAAGTGATCCTGTTGAATTACTAAAGAAATGGGTGGTGGAAATAAGATGAAAGTATTTACAAGCTATTTTTATTGGCTTGGAGGTTTCAAATAATAATGAAAGGGCTGACCGTGACCTAAATTGCATGCCTGGTTTGGATAAAGGAGGGAAGCAAGAGTGTGAGAATGTCAGAAACTGCTCTTGAAGACCTGTGAAATCTGTGACACCTGGGAGAGGCAGACCCCTTGTACCAGGGAGACAGTCAGCCTTCCCCAGACACAGAACTCAGGACAGGTTTTACCACTGACAGACCTGAAGGCCTTCCAGCCAGTACCCTAATCCACATGTGCAGCTTTCTGGAATCAAGCTGAGCAGACACAGGGACACACAAGCCCTGTGCTCTCCCCCTAACTGCTGATGTTGTGTTTTTAATATGTCTTCTTGTGTCTGTTTCTGGATGATCTGAGTTTCATCTCCATCTCTCAGTGTCAAACACTACCCAGACAAAACCACGCTATCCAGAACTGTCAAATTCCTGAGCAGCCTCCCCTGAAGGAGACATAGGATTACTGCGTTTTAAAGATTCCTTAAATGGAAGAGCAGTATAGAGACCTACCATAGCTCATGTGATTTAACCCAATTCTAAACCAGCATTTATGGAACTATTGCTTTTGCTTCGTGCTATAATCTCAGCAAAATGCACCTACTACAGACCATATGGTGCAGAATCTGCATTCAATACCACCAGC
This sequence comes from Piaya cayana, assembly GCA_013389865.1. Classification (NCBI taxonomy): domain Eukaryota; kingdom Metazoa; phylum Chordata; class Aves; order Cuculiformes; family Coccyzidae; genus Piaya; species Piaya cayana. The sequence goes on along the minus strand of WAAB01012085.1, from coordinate 5,642 downwards.
AATGGCATTAGTCTCCTGGTTTTATTGCAGCTACATACAGTGCTGATGAGATCAAAACTTTTCTGAATAGGACTCCCAAATACTTGGCAATGTATTGCATGACAGTGCTATTTGCAGCTTGGCAGTTATCCCTGATTTATTGTTTCACATTAGTCATCAACAGTAAAGCCTATCTCTCCTTTACTGGCTTCTGGTCAGATACCGATGTCCTGATTTGCTTTGAGAAGCATCCAATTCTACAAACATTCCCACTGATGTTCAAAGATCTGCAGTTCAGTTTGCAGAGCAGTTGGTTGTGAAACTGTCGTTTGCTCATACATGAAATACAACCATGTAAAGGCCACCAGTATGTGATTTTCATAGTCACCTTTCACAGTAAAGCTGTATTGCACACAGATCAGCTCCCTTCCTGCTTATTAAATCTGACTGTTGTCTTAACCTGCATATCTTGGTAACTAATATTTCATATCCAAACCTAGTAATTTAAAAATACAGGACATTAAAGATAATTAAAGTCTTAAAATAAAATGCTTTCCAGTTTGCTCATGCCCTAGTCTCCCCTCATAAACTGTTCTTAAACCAGTTGTCTATATAACTAGAGGCTTTACTGCATTATCATGCTACAGCCAATAGTTAATTAATCTTTAACTTTTCTCTTTATGAAGTGCTTTTTAAAAATCTTGGCACAAAATATCCTGTATTTTCTCTTACTATCATCCCACTAACAGCTTTGAAACATTGCAGTGAATTAGTTATGCAAGACTTCTCATCATTTCATGTCATCCTTGTAAATAAGGCACCGAAGCGTTGATTTACTGAGACCTGTCTCAAACAGATTACTACATCCTTCAGAAATAACAATATTTTCTGCCTAATATGTGTTTATGTTGTGTTTCCCCCGCTTCGTATTTGATTACATTTTTCTTTTGGGAATATTGTCTCACTCTGACAGGATCAGTTCGAGTAATTTTTTGAACTCTGCAGATTCTACGCTGACTTGCCTTTAATTGCCTCTGATTGTCACTCACCTTTTTCACTGGGCTGGTTGGCAAGCTTATCCAGCTCTGTATTCCCAAAGCAGAGAAAAACCAACAGATTTCTATGGTTTCTGTAATCATTCCCCACAGCAATATTGCTGAAAGGCTAAGGAACCAGCCTTCATCCTGGCAGCAAATCATTGCTTAAGTACACTTTATAGGTACTTCAACTGCTAGGACATATGGTGCAAAATATGTGCTGGCAAGTAATTTCCAACTTTCATGATCTTAAGGCCCCAAGATACCTCATTCGGCAGCCTAAGCTGTGGCAAGTACATTGCTATGTCCTGTGGCATCCTCCTATTTGCTGACTTATATCCACTTGAGCAGAAGGAAAACAGCAGCAGCAGATTGATTGCAGTATTTCAACGTGGAAGGTTCTATTTTAAAATTAAATTTACTCTTCATCTTCTATCTTGCTTGTACCTGTCATGTCAACAGTTACCAGGTAGGAAAGAAAAGAACTGCAACCCAAAATGACCCAACAAACATACATGCCATGGACTAATTTATACTGAAGAGATTTTTCCACTTTGCAATGATTCAGAAGCAGATGCCATAATTTTTTTTAATGTTTTAATTTTTTTTTTTTGTGATAGTGGAATAAAGAGTTATTAAGAAGTAGGGAAAAAAACCCAAACCAACTACCCCTGAGATTATCTTCAGCTTGCTAACAAACCTGACTCTTTCAAAAAAGGAAAGCAGCAAGAGCAATTAACTCACAGTTGACCTGATGCAAGTATCCAAAGATTGGAACTGCAAGGCAAAGACAACTTAATTCCTGCTTTTAGGACAGTACAATGTGAAAGAAGTGCCTGAAATGGTGTTTATATGCAGGACGTAGCCAGGTCTACCCAACAGCCACCCATGGCACTTGGCATACATGCAATGCAGCACATTGGGCTCATCTTTTGCTTTGGCGCAAGCACTCCCCCTCAGTTCACTTGAAGCTGGCCATGCTCCATCCTAGCTAGTAAAACGGCAGTCCCCTTCTTTCCAGGATGCTGGCACAACGTGCCATGTGGTGCAGCACCAATGGCTAGCACTGCCAGTGGGGCTGGCAGGTGTCCCTGCTAGTATGTGGAGAAGCCTCTCCAAGCACGAGCAGGAGGTGCTAGCCCAGTCGCTGCTCCTCATTGCTGGCTGTTGCTCGCTATGCCACCACAGTGGGTTTGGTGCTGCTGGCAATAACCTGAACCCTAGGGCCATGTCCTCGCTGGTGCAGACTAATGCATCCTCCTTCCCTACCGCAAGCTTTCTACACAGGTTTCTTCTGCTTCAGTTAGAGAGCAGCAAAGGAAATCAAAGACAATACAAGCTCCTGGAAGGGAGCGAGGTTGGTTTCTTATACATCAGTCTACAATGTGATTGCTACAGTCATTAAAAGCGGTAACTCACATCTCTGCTCCCTCCTAGGAGCAGTATAAAGGGGAGATGCTATGAAGAGCTGTCATGGCCCAGAGGAGGTCCTTGGGAGCTCACGTGTAACTCAGCAGGCAGTAAGTAATTTTTTTCCACTCTGAGGTAAGATGGACATCTATGAAGAAGGGAGATGGAATGGTCTGCGTCAGCCCATGGCCAATGTGAGGACTCATGTCTGTGCATGAGAATGGACAACAGCTGGTAGCTGTAGAAAAGGAGAAGTGCAGGGCAGTTGTGCCTGGCTGAGCCTGGACTGGACTCCAGGCTGAAGCCTGGGTCTCTTGAGACTCTCTCTGATTGCTGGAGAGAGACAGGCTCCTCTGGGGCTCTCAGAGCAGAAATCCAATTTGGATGGCCAGATATGCGCTCTGTTTATCCTTCTCTATGGGCATAGAAGAATCCCATTTCCTCCAAGTGTGTGTGTGTATGTGTGCATACATGTGTGTGTGACAAGGGCAAGCTGCCTCAGAAATCTTTGAAGCATTAATCTAAGTGGTCAAAATCTAGAAATGGCCACAGAAACACATCAGAAAAAAATGGAAATAAATAGAAAACATCTGGTCAAGAAAGATACAGATGGGAACAGTCTTGAATTAAATACCACTTAAAAGTGTGATGGTTACTTCAAGCATGAAAGGGTCGGCAATTTGGTTTTATGTTATAACAGTCACAATGTTAAAGCACATGATTGATGCTGGGAGTGATTGCGTATGACGTAGCTGGTGGGGAGAAAGAGAGAAGAAGAGAAAGACAGACCTGTCCCTCAGGTTATGCTTGAATAGTGCCAACCCTCTAGAAGCAAGGCTTGCTCTGTCCCTGCTCTCTGTCCCAGCTATAGCCATTACGTGTAGCTCCTCCATGTCATGGTAAGACTATATAGGAATAGAGGTTGAGGAAGCAGAAACTACTGTCGTGTCTCAGGGCCAGGCGGGAAGTGAGCAGGAGTGAAGAGATACCTGCAGAAGCACTGCTGCTGGGGGCGACGTGTCCTGGATCTCTGGGCTTGGCAGGATGATTTCAAAGAGAAATGAGGAACAACATGTAGGAAAATATCTGTGGTTTCTTCTCCTGGGTGACAGAGAACACTCAGTGATAAAACTGAAAAAAATTCTTACATAGCAATTGAAGTGACAATTAGTGACAATGGAAGGCAGCTGTTGTACTGTGACAGTGGCTTATTAAGCTAATCATAATTGTCTCCCTGTTACCTTGTGATCCCCCTTGTCTGTGTGGGGCATCTGTCTGTTGTCACCGGGTCAGTAATTAAACCAGAAGTTCTTTGGAGCAGGGACCATCTTTTCATTACGTCTTGCACCCTCTAATTGCTACTCACTGCAAATAAAATGGCAGTAAGTAGAGGAAAATACACAACTTCTCTTTGATTTGAATACCAGTCACAGCTTAGAAAGCATTATTGCTGATGAGACGTGGTTTGTGAGGGGGAAAGGTGTTTCATCAGAGGAGAGACATAGGCACTTTGTTACTGGTGAAAGCTCGAGGGTTGTGGTGGGACTGACTGTGCTGGCTTTGTCATACTGTGGGAGAGCAAAGACTTCACCCACAGTTTTCAGTGGAGGAGACATCAGGGAATTTTCCACAGGTCTCTTACCCTGGGCCAGCACTGGCCCCGGTGAGCTGAGGGAATCTGGGAGCTGAAACCCTACGTGCCTCTCCCTCACAGCCTGACTCCCCAGAACCATAGCCCGTGCCAGCTGCTGGCTGCTCTGGGGTCGCATACCAATGGTACCCTGTGTGCTGATGTGTGTGTGTGCACCAGAGCCCGTGGACAGGGCAGGGGAAAGGACCTGGCATGTGGCATCCTGCAGCTGGGGAAGGGCAGAGCATGGTCCTTAGCTGGGGGTGCTGCCCCTGCACAACTGGGGACACCAGAGCTGGAACTGGACACCAGGAGCCTTAGCATCAGGGCAAAATAGGAGGAAAAAACCCTCCAAGCAAGGCCTACAGTGCAACCCCTTGATCCAGGCAGTTCATTGCTCACATCTCTTCTTTCTAAAGGATCTTATCTGGGTCCCTACAGAAGGATATTACTTCACTGCTGCGTTAATAGCCTGCTTCAGGGGCAGTAAACAAAAGCCCACACTGCTAGCTCATACGTCACCAGGCGTCAAGCTTCAGATTTGTCAATACTCTTATTAGAACCTTCAGCAGGCTGGCACTTTGCTGCAATTAGCCCCTTGTTGAGGAGCAGGACTCATCTCTTTCTCCTGCGCTGCTGTGATACGCACCAAGAAGCGGTTCCATGCACAGAGGATACAGAGCACACCGCGCACTCGCAGTTTGTGGTGCTGCCGCCAACCCCTGCGGCATCCCCTCAGAAATCAGGTGCTGCCTTTGTGATCATTCCTGCTCCCTACAAGCCAGCTGGAAAAAGAATCTCTGCTCCCATAAGAGAACATTGCCAACCCACCTCAAGAGCGTGGCGCATGTTATGAATATTAATATTGAAGGCTTCATGGAAAAAAAGCCCCGAGTGCCCTCTAGTGACACGGGATCCAAGCCATGCCAGGGCTTCAGGGGGGATTGGTGGGGTTGGGGTGCGGATGTCTGTCTGAGGGGTGGTGGTGGGAGCCCACGGAGGACCCCAAGAGGTGACTTAGGGGAGAAGCCTTTGCAAGGGCAAGTATTTATAAAATTATTTGTGGCCTTCCCACTGTAGTCTACTGGAAACCCTGGCTGTCCCCAGCAGCCATGCAGCCTGCAAGTGCAAGCTAACCACCCAGAAAGCCCACCAGTAAGATACAGGTGCCACCCCTGACCTGCCATTTCCCAGCTGCCCTGGTGCAGCAGCAGCAGCCTTGCCACTCAGCTTCTCATATTCTTCAGCTTTTTCTTGCTTCAAATTCATACTCCCCTGTGACACAATATTTTCCATGGAAACCAGTGATAAAGTCACAGACAAACGTTCCTCACAATTCTGTCATCAGCTGCCCTGTTGAATAAATGAGGCAAGAGAGGTAGCCAGCTGTACCTCAGGCCACCCACTTTGCCTCTGCAGCAGCAGCAGGGGTCCGAGCCAAATCCCACTGCCCAGAGTACACACATCTCCCCCCTGCCTCTGTACAGCCCTGCACAGAGCCAGAGTGAAGAAATATATCATTCTTCCAGCTGACCTCTGAATGTGGACTGTTTTGATCTGTCCCAGGCAACCTCCTGGTTTGTAAC